>QGMJ01000441.1:0-27673 GCA_007821545.1 Lachnellula subtilissima
ATCTCTTTTCTTCCCGAGAGCGGTCAACATCCCTGCATCAGCGTCTTGTAGCTTCCAAGCTTAAGAACTTTTGGCACAAGACCAAGAAGCTTCATGTCTCAGCCTCAACATTTTTGATACCCCGCCTTTGACTTTACACTTTCACTTCCATTCCCTCCCCTTCCCTTTCCATCCACATGCTCATGCGACTCACAGCCAGAACTTCCTCTCAAGCTGCCGTTAGAATTGCACAGACATCCCGCCATCTCACTCTACCCCAACGGCACAATATGGCAACACTCGGCGCTCCCACCAAGAAGCACAAAGTGACGGTAGTGGGATCAGGAAATTGGTATGTCTAGGTTTTGACTCCAGCTACGATAAACCTCTAACCCACCAGGGGCTCTACAATTGCTAAAATCGTCGCCGAAAACACCAAAGCCTACCCGGACATCTTTGAGGAAGATGTACAGATGTGGGTCTACGAAGAGGAGGTCACTCTACCCAAAGACTCTAAGCACTTCGATGCCTCCGCAGATGGCCCTCAGAAGCTCACGGCAGTAATCAACAAATACCACGAGAACGTCAAATACCTACCCAACGTTGCCCTCCCCGCGAACATTGTCGCAAACCCCTCCGTTGTTGATGCAGTAAAGGACTCCACAATCCTCGTCTTCAATCTACCCCACCAGTTCATCGCCCGCATATCGAAACAATTAGAAGGACACATTCTTCCCTTCGCCCGAGGCATATCCTGCATAAAAGGAGTGAACGTCACATCCTCCGAGATTAGTCTCTTCAGTGAGTGGATTGGTGAAGGGCTAGGAATTTACTGCGGGGCTCTATCGGGAGCAAACATTGCCAACGAAATCGCCCAGGAGAAATGGTCAGAAACAACCATCGCATACGATCCCCCGGCTATCGATTCTCGAGCCCCAAGTCCATCAAGCTCGCAAATCAATCTTGTTATTACACCAGCAGACGGGGAACACAAGGATGTAAGAGGCAGAGTCAGCAAGACAAAGTTGAAGGCCTTGCCAACCGACTATCCCCCCCTCGACCACGCGCTTTTCAAAACACTATTCCACAGACCATATTTCCATGTCCGCATGGTGGACGATGTTGCTGGTGTTTCGCTCGGAGGAGCGCTGAAGAACATTGTCGCACTCGCAGCAGGATTCGTAGATGGGAGAGGATGGGGTGACAATGCCAAGGCAGCTATCATGCGAGTGGGTTTATTAGAGATGGTGAAGTTCGGCAAGGAGTTCTTTGGGCATTCGGTCCATGCAGGGACGTTCACCGAGGAGAGTTGCGGTGTTGCAGACTTGATTACCAGTTGCAGTGGAGGCAGGAATTTCAAATGTGCCAAGTTGGCTGTTGAAAGAGGGGTCAGTGTGGATGAAGTTGAAAAGACAGAGTTGAACGGGCAAAAGTTGCAGGGAACGAGTACCGCAAAAGAGGTGAACAGCTTCTTGCAAACTCGGGGAGTTGTTGACGAATACCCACTTTTCAAAGCAGTTATTGGTAAGATCCATCCAATCTCGTGGAAACTGAAACAGATATTAATCCAAGCAGATATCTTAGAAGGACGGAATACGGTAGATGATATCCCAGATCTAGTTGCGCGCGCCGACGCTTAGATGTATTATGTTAAAGCTTGCTGGTGAGATGATTCCTAGTGGCGTGTTATAGAGGATGGCTAGATAGGTGTTTGCAGGCAATCTGCAGGGGGTCTGAAGAAACGAGTGCCTGCGTTTGCAACGATTACTACATTTAAAGACCTCGCTCTTCTTTCCGATGAGCCATGCATGATATTTCCCAATTCAAGAAGATTAATAGTACATACAAATTGCCAATTCGCTGGAACAAGTCTCCGACTGCAAAATAGAATTCCGGAGCCCGACCGGGTTTATCGTTTTACTTGATCATTGATACCGGTATGTACATGTAACTTCAATGCCGAAGAAGAGGTATATCTCTAATAGAAGCAGTTCTTAGGTAGTAATTGTCAGAGCACGCCCTTAAAGTTAAGGGCGTGCTCTTAAGGGCGTGCTCTGACAAGTAGCTAGTCCTATGAAAGGATAGGACTGAGGAAATAATACTTCGGTGTCCGTAATCTCTTATTGGTGATTATATAAAGATAATGATTGGCTATAATAATAGAAGACTTCTTGATCCTCAGAACTCGATTGACAGGCTTTTATCGGGATGATAGCGGGATCCACTAAAATTTCATTCTTCCCCGCCATGATTCTTTGCACACGGTAGGAAGAGGGTTGACTCACACCACAATATCTACTTCTTTCCTCCCTTTTTCCATCAGCCTTTCACAATCTACTCGGTTGGTCAATTGCCCTGTACAATTTCTATTCTACCATCATGGCTCAAGTAAGTCCAATGCCAACGCAATTGCAAAGACGTCTACAGAATTCTAACGCCACTTCCAACAATAGAAGTACCATATCGAGAACCCCCATGTGGGCAATACAGGAAGCTCTGAGGATTGGCGCAGTAAGAATTCGAATTCTACACTCCACTATTCAATCAAAGACTAATTCCTCGTCAGTCCGAGGCTACAACCCCCTCACGCCCCCCGATCTCCTCCAGCACGAAATCCCCCAAACGCCCAAATCCAAAGAAACCGTCCTCGCTGGACGCAACGAAGCAGTCGCCGTTGTAAACGGTACCGATGCACAAGGTCGCCTCCTCGTCGTCATTGGACCATGTTCAATCCACGACCCAGCCGCTGCTCTTGAATACGCGTCCAAGCTCGTTGTTTTGAAGGAGAAATATGCAGATGATTTACTCATCGTCATGCGGAGTTACTTGGAGAAGCCTAGAACGACAGTAGGATGGAAGGGGTTGATTAATGATCCGGATATCGATAATAGTTTCAATATTAACAAGGGGTTGAGGACTGCGAGGCAGTTGTTTGTGGATTTGACGGAGAAGGGCATACCGCTTGCGAGTGAGATGTTAGATACGATATCGCCGCAGTTCACTGCTGATTTGCTGTCTCTTGGCGCTGTGGGTGCGAGGACCACGGAATCACAATTGCATAGGGAGTTGGCGAGTGGATTGTCTTTCCCGGTTGGGTTCAAGAATGGCACAGATGGGACACTGGGGGTGGCGATTGATGCCATTGGAGCAGTTAGACATCCGCATCACTTCTTGTCTGTGACGAAGCCGGGTGTGGTGGCTATTGTGGGCACGGTGGGAAATGAGGATTGCTTCGTTATTCTACGGGGTGGGACGAAGGGCACGAATTACGATGCTGACAGTATTGCGGAGGCGAAGGCTCAGCTAGCGAAGAGTGGTGTTAATGGACGGCTAATGGTCGATTGCAGTCATGGGAATTCGCTGAAGAATCATAAGAATCAGCCAAAGGTTGCGGCGGTGCTTGCGGAGCAGATCTCCAAGGGTGAGCAGGCGATTATGGGGGTTATGATTGAGAGTAATATCAATGAGGGTAAGTTTCTTCATCCTGGGTTTTTAGGCTGTGCTAATTGAAGGCTGTAGGCGCTCAGAAAGTTCCCAAGGAAGGTAAGGCAGGTCTAAAGTACGGTGTCAGTATCACAGATGCATGTATTGGATGGGAAGACACAGAGTCAGTTCTCGAGGCACTGGCAAAAGCTGTCCAGCAGCGGAGAGAATTGGTCAAAGGCCCAAATGGACATTCTTGAATATGAAGCATGTTGCTGGGAGTTATGGGGATAATATGGGCTGGGCTGCATACATCAAAAGTTTGATACAATTGAGCAAAATTGTCTTTATACATACATTTCTAGGGAAATAGAAATGGAACAAACTGACTGCCTTCACATTTTCACTTTTAAAATGCACCCATCGTAGAAATAATCGGCATAGAAAAAAATAAAATACAATCCCGGGAACTCTTCGTCCCAAGAAATAATGTCAAAAACAAGCTTGTAGTCACGTGCATGCCCAATCCCTCGGCAGCCAATAAGATGCATTGCGTTCTAATAGTCGACGCTAATTTTACGATTCTCTCCATCCAACTGCGACAACAACATCAATCAACACCTCCCCACCACCCAATTGAGCCGCCGTCTCCCCTGCGAAGTGATCTCCAGCTACCCGCGCTGCTCGATCACCATGTTGGCCAGATCACGACTGCTTGTCGGCTCCGTCCGGAATGCAGCTGTTAACACTACCAAGGTACGATGCACACCTCGCCCCATCCCGGGTACGAAATCGATGGGCTCCGGCGAGCTTAGAGGGCGATATATGGAAGCTTGGGAGGAATTGCAAGGCAAGCTGAGCAAGCTGACAATGTGTAAATAGCGTGCTGCGAGCACTTCCGCCGAAGCTGCGTCTCCGTTTAAGCTGAACGCTGCCGGAACTGCTGCGACTGCTGTGGCCATTGGTTCAATGGCATGGTACTACCATCTATACGGTCCTGAGCTACATGCCATGACACCGGTTGAAGAAGGGTGAGTTCAGAAATCTATGGGGGAGCTTCAATTGCGCCTGGTTGATGACTCGGATACTCGGGGCATCAACGATGGCAAATAGGAGCTTCCATCAATTGTAAGAGAATAGTAGCTGATTCTCAATAGTCTTCACCCTACCAAATACCCATGGGTACACGCACAATACAACAAGACTTTCGACCACCAAGCGTAAGAACCATTCCGCCACCCAAGAAAGAAGCCCTCAATTAATATTTTACAGTCTCCGCCGAGGTTTCCAAGTCTACCGCGAAGTTTGTTCTTCATGCCACTCCCTCTCGAGAATCCCATACCGATCACTCGTTGGTACCGTCCTCACCGTTGACGAAGCCAAAGCAATGGCGGAAGAAAACGAGTACGACAGCGAGCCCAATGACGAAGGCGAGATCGAGAAGCGACCCGGAAAGCTATCCGACTACCTTCCCTCGCCGTACAAGAACGACGAAGCTGCTCGCGCTGCCAACAATGGTGCTCTCCCTCCCGACTTGTCCCTCATGGTCAAGGCCCGCCACGGAGGTTGTGATTACATTTTCTCGTTGCTCACCGGGTACCCTGAAGAAACGCCCGCTGGTGCCGTTGTGCCAGAAGGTCTGAACTTCAACCCTTACTTCCCCGGTACCGGTATTGCCATGGCCCGCGTGCTGTACAACGAACTTGTGGAATACGAGGACGAGACACCGGCTACCACTTCACAGATGGCGAAGGATGTTGTGGAATTCCTGAATTGGTCTGCGGAGCCCGAGATGGATCAGCGCAAGAAGATGGGCATGAAGGTGCTGGTTCTTACATCAGCCTTGTTTGCGCTGAGTGTCTGGGTCAAGAGGTACAAATGGTCTCCTATAAAGACGAGGAAGGTTGCTTATGCGGCACCGAAAATGGGGGGGCGTAGAGGCCACTAGATATCACTCATAGACGCCTTTCTTTTGTTAAGACGGGGAGGGGAGGGAGCGAATGAGGGATTGTGCTTGTGCTATTAGTTTACTATGCAGACAGAAAGGATGGGTGTAGTTGTGTGTGTATAAATGGGGAGAAGAATTTTCAACTGCAAATACTTTTAAATCATCCTTTCTTTGCCCTCAATGATCCTATCCTAACCACAATCATAATCATAATCCTATGACAATGCTTCTAAATTCAATTCCTCAATCCCCCTACAATTCACTTACAGTACAGTACTGTAGCAGATAAGAACCCGACCATTCTTTATCGCAGAAAATAATTTATACAGTATCTTCGCTAAAAAATAAAAAATCCGATCTCAAGCTCCGCTCCCCTCCCCACCAGACTCTTCTTTCTTCCACGAACAAACACACGAACGGGATTGAGATAGATCTGAACTGGCCAATTGATTGATGTGCACCCCCTCACCTCCAGCATCAGCATCAGCATCAGTATCCGACATATCATCCTTTGCAGCGTGGGAGATTTTACACCCTGATTCTCTGATGTCCGATCTACGCGATATGACTTCTCCGTCGCGCGTTTGGAGGGGCGAGGATAGTAGTAATGATGCACGACGGGGTTCTGGCTCGGCGTCTGAGGAGGATGATTATGAGGATGATAATCTCGATCTACCTCCGACGTCAAAGTCAAAGTCAAAGGCGAAGGGTTTGAGTTCAATGAGCGAGGTATTGGGGAAGAAGGGCAAGAAGGGCAAGAAGGGCAGGACGGAGATACCGAGCTCGACTGCGGATGAGAGTAGTCAGAGTCAGGTGAGGAAGATTGGGGAGTTGGAGAGGATTAAGGTATGTTCTGTTATGTTTTCTTGTGTATAGTTGCGATTGGATGATCGATCTATGCTAATTGTTCGTGTGGCAGGAATCTGAAGATGAAGCCCAGGACTATGCGCCGCCGAGTAGCCAGCCACGACCAGTTTCGGACGATGAAGAGGACGCATCGGCATCTCCTTCAAGCCAACCGCGGCTAATTTCGCAGGACAAGGAAGATGCAGTGGCAGACGTCAAGACAACACGACGGAAGAGGAAACGAGATTTGAAGAAAGAAGAAAAGCGTCCTGTTGAGGATGCTGTAGCGCCGCAGCCACAGCTTCAAGGCTCGCAGACGTGGTATGAGGGTGATGATGCTGGGACAACTGTTCTGGAGGTTGGGGTTTCAGAGCCGAAAGCCAAAAAGGTGAAGAAAGAACTGGGGGTGGAGGAGCTGAAGAAGAAGGAGCAATACGCAGGTCAGAAAGCTGCTAAGAGGGCCAAGAAGGAGAAATCTGAAGACACCCCACCTCAGTATCCTACAGAAGAGACAGCAGCCAAGCTGGATCTCGACGAAGTGTCGGTAAACGGATCTGGTGGGAAGACGAAGTCACAAAGGAGAAGAGACAAGAGGGCCAGAGTAAAGGCGACTGAGCAAGGCGAGACTACGTCAGCACTGTCTGCTCCTATCGTGAGAACGCACGAGCAGAGGATGGCATCCGATGAGGCAAAGAGGGCGGCGAGGAAGAACAAAACCGCTCCTGCGACTACTACCGTTGGTGCTGCCGCAGAAGAAGTCCCTGTAGCCGAAAAGCCCTCCAAGGAAGCAACATCTCAGCAATATACCAAAAACTCCTCTCTGCCTAAGGGACTACAGGATTCGATTGCTAAGAGTAGAGCAGCCGTTGAGGCAGCAAAGGCTAATGTGCCAGTGAGGACTGGGATTGTTGTTGAGGAGAAGGGATGGGTGAAAGAGAAGAAGAGAATTGCAAACCAGGAGAAAGAAAGGAGTGTCAAGAAGAAAGCCACGGCTGAGGAAACGGAGGAGCTGAAAAAAGAGAAGAGTGGAAGGAGGAAGCGTAAGAGGAATCAGAATGCTCTTCCAGAATATGAGACTAGTCAAGAAGGTGTGGAGTCAGCTGTAAAGGACGGGCCTGAGACCGTTGTTAAGCCCAGCAAGACGAACAAGGCAAAGGATGTTGCTGCTCCGGATCTTGAAGATGGCGAGAAACCCAAGAAGAAAGCTAGGAAGTCTCGAAAGCCAAAGACGAAGACGCCTTCTGATGAGCTTGTACCGCAAGCTGAAGTCATGGACGGCGTTGAACAGACTACCACTTCTGATCAAGTTAACAACGAAGCTGCATCTGAGAAGAAGAGCCGCAGTGAGGTTGTCCCGGAATCTGAGGTCATGAACGGCGTTGAAAAGACCACCACTTCCAATCAAGTTAACACCGAAGCTCAATCTGACAAGAAGCGCCGCAGCCGAGGAAAGAAGCCAAAGAAGGAGACCGAGGCCAAGCCAGAACCCACCGAAGCAGCCATCGACGAACCTCTGACCGAGCTCCCAAACACCAACACCAAAAAAGTCAAAGCCGGGAGACGGGATCGAGTCAAGAAGGATGCCATGGACCTTGATACCGAGAGCACAAACAAAGATTCAAAAGGTTACCACTCGTAGGAGACCAGGGCTCTGCGAGTGGTAGTCAAATCCTGGATATGAATAGTACCGGAGAACACGATATTAAATGTAGCTTAGAACGAAATATGGATGCTTCGAAATCACAGGAGATTGATGTTCCGCAACCTAAGCCGCCTAGCACACCCACTCGCTCGATAAAGGTTGTTGTCTACACGCCTTCCAAGACTTGGATTCCTGTGGATAGCGATCATATAACACCATCCAATAGCACAGATGAGGACGGAGCTGCTTTACAAACTCACGGATATGACAACAGCTCGAGTTCAATCCTAGCTCAATCAGGTCCTATGGACTTGGATCACAGCCGTAATAACTTTAACAATATACAATCGCCAAGAGAACGGGCACCATCTACACCTCCATTTGAGGATGTTCATTCCTCCATTGAGATCGGCAGTCCGCAATTCAGAGCACGAAAACGAAGGGCTTCCAAAGCGACTTCCACAACTTCTTTCACACCTGTACACGACAACAAGGGGAGATTCTCTTCAGCAGTCAAATTGGAACCAGAATATGAGTCCGACGCTGAGTATGCACCCATTTTCGAAGAACAGCATACGAGTTCAATGTCTTTTGCAAAGTCCTATAATGTACAAGATTCAGAGGGGCGATTTACAAAGAGAGGCAAGTCTGAGCCAGTCAAAGACGCTGATTATGAACCTATGATCACAAGACGACGAGCATACTCTGTATCTTCCGCAAAGTCTGGTGTTATACGAGATTCGAGAGGGAGGTTCGCATCAAGAAGCAATTCAATGTCAATTCATAGCGCAGAATTGGAGGTTAGAAAAGCAAGACGGCGCGCTTATTCGATGTCTTCTGCTAAATCCTCAGATATCTTACGGGATTCGAATGGGATGTTTGCGTCGCGAGGTAGATCTGAATCCCGTAGTGCTACAACGATGAAGAGGAGGGTTTCTACTGCTACATCTGAAGGAAGATCTCGGAGCTATTCAAGAGACCAAAATGGACGCTTCTCCAAAATACCTACACCTCACAGCACGAAGCAGGAACCAATCGATGCCTCTGCATCTTCTATTCCACAAGAACACAATTCCCTTGTCGAAGAGCTAGATGCACATCGACTAATAGTGAAAGCTGAAGGTACATCTATCAAAACCGGTATCAAGATTAAAGCAAAATCAAAGCGCCCTCCTGCCAAATCACCTTACTTCATGACACCACCCATTACACCCTCCAAATCCAGCAAGACCAGAGTTCCCAAACCCTCAAAAGGCGAAAGCTCAAAGTCTGCTCTTCCTACAACACCAAAGAAAGAAGACGACGATGACAATTCCCCCCAAGACAGCCCTAAGAAACGCTCTCCAGGTGGTCTCATTTCCTGTATTCCCTTCCCCCCTCTCGCCTCCCCAACCTTCGGTCTCATCCAAGAAAAGCTAGCCAATGACCCCTTCCGCCTCCTCATCGCCGTCACATTCCTCATCCGCACCCACGGCAAACACGCCATCCCCGTCTTCTACTCGCTCATGTCGCAATACCCCACGCCAGAATCCCTCATCGATGCTAATACAGAAGACATCGTTTCCATAATCCGCCATCTAGGACTACAGAACCAGCGTGCAGCGACGTACCAAACGTACGCTAAGATATGGCTTGAGGACCCTCCGACAAAAGGAAGACGCTATGCGGTGCGCGGCTACCCTACCAAGGACGCCGGGCGTGATATCAAGAAAGGCGAAATCCTATCCGACGATGACATCCGCTCAGCGTGGGAAATCGGGCATATGACACAAGGGCCCTACGCGATGGATTCCTGGCGGATTTTCTGCCGCGATGTACTCCGCGGACTAGCGACAGGTTGGAATGGCGAGGGCAGTACGCAGGAGGGTTTCCAACCAGAGTGGATGAGAGTTGTGCCTGAGGATAAAGAGCTGCGGGCGTATCTAAGGTGGATGTGGTTGAAGGAGGGGTTTGAGTGGGATCCTTTTACGGGGGAGAAGGAGGTTGCTGGGGAGGGGCTTATGAGGGCTGCTATCGAAGGACGGATTGCGTGGGATGACGAGGGAGGGATGAGGATTCTTGATGTGGTGATAGATGTGGATGTGGATGATTTACTACAGTTGAATGGTGATGGGTTGAGTAGGTGATTTTTGTCTGTTTGTATACCCATGCTAGCTAGGTACATGCCACAGTCGATGAATGAATTTCTCGTAATAGATGCTTGATACTTCGAGTCTTCCGTATACAAATCCTCGTGCCTCTCCATTGAAATTATTCCGCTCCCCTTTTGTTAATTCATACAGACGTCGTTACAGTACTACATATCACACACAACTAAACCAGCAAATTGGGAGCCGTTCTACCTCACGTGTACGAACGACTGACAATAACAACCACAATCGATCGTTTATTCCATCCTTTTTTCCCTCCATACCCCTAAACATATTTACAAGAAATACCACCACCATCTATCAACAACAGTATTTCCACTCCTCAAAACTGTTTTCTGTCCCTCCCTTACACTCACTTGTGCATTATCTTCTCTTTTCTCCGCCATATACCCATACGCAAATACTCCTATCTGCACGTTTAATCGTCTGTCAACTTCTTTCCTCTTCTTCCCTTAAGGAGCTATTGATTGTTTTGAGGAAGGAGGAAGTAGCACTATGTTGTTATACCTTGTGCGATTTAAGTTTGGTGTTTAAAGGTAAAAATAAGGCCTTCTACAGTACAGTTTGCACGTGGCAACCTTTAGAGATGCTATCATCGCATATTTCCCATTGCTTCATTCACAAGTATTAATCATGATCCTTGAAGATGTGTAAATTTCAATACATCCAATTCCCATTCTACAAATACCCCCTATTTCCTACCCATAGCCTTCTCCACAACCTCTAGCACCTTCAAACACTTCTCATCCTCCCACTTCCGCGTAACAATCTGCAGTCCAATCGGCGCATCCACATATCGTCCCGGTTCATACAAGTCGTGATTAAACTTATCCTGCTCATTCATCGGGACATACTTCTCATCCTTAATATCCAGCTTCTGGTCCACAGATGTAACAGGGAAGACGACACCAGGGTATTCGAGCAGGTTCCATTGGCTGGTGTAACTCCAGTATTTGGCGTTTCCATGGGGAGGGGCGGCGCCGGGGCCGGTGGGACAGAGAATCGCGTCTACCATGGGGGAGTTTGGTGAGGCGGTGCTTCGCCAGAGTTTGTTGTAGCGCTGTCGGTAGGCGTTTCGTTTTACTTTCAGGGCACATACTTCCTCTGCAGTGCGCCATTTAACGTTCTCGTTATCTTTGATGAGCCATTCAGTTAGAGGAAGGAGTTCCTCGCCGCCTTTGGCGAGGAGTGTCTCGACGCACTTGGCACCGTCTTCGTAGTACAGGGAGTGGGTGATGTTCCAGCATTCGTCGTGGCCTTCTGGGATCCAGTCGACGATTTCGTGACCTGCGGCTTTAAGGGTCTGGGCGACTTCCCTGAGGGCACGGGTTATGGGGGGGTGGGGAGTCACGATGTTGTCGGACCACATGATGGCGATTTTTTAGCTTTGTGGGGAGAGTGATGGGTCGCCAGGGGATGGGGGCTATGGAGTCTTCTTTGGTCCATGGTTCATAACTTAGGTACGCTTCCATGAATAAATCTAGTCCGGACCGCGAGGTTGACATGGGTCCTTTAGTCGCCATGACACTAGCATGGTGTTAGTAATTGTCTTCGGCCAAGGTTGTTTACTCACCCCTCCTGCCCCGAACTCGCAACTATAGTTCCCGTGCTGCAGATTCGTCCTGGTGTCGGTTTAAAGCCGTAGATCCCAGTATTGGCTGCAGGACACCTGATAGACCCTCCAATATCACCACCCATTCCCTGATGCCGTTAGTTATATCCTCAGCTCTCCCTTTCCAAACTTACCAAAACACTACCCCGCATCGCAACAAGAGCACTTTCACCCCCAGAGCTGCCTCCAGCCGTGAGATCAGTATTCCAAGGATTGACCGTGACGCCGTAGATACCGGTCGACGTTTCCAGGTGCATGACAGCTTGGGGCTGCGTAGTCCTTGCGTAGAACACGGCGCCTGCTTCCCAGAGCACGTCGTTCAGGGGCAGATCTCCATCGGGATCTCTTTCAACGAGAGCCACGTAGCCGCCGTTAGTAGAACAGCCTCTCATTCCATGGTGCTCTTTGATGGAGATGGGTAAGCCGTGGAAAGGGCCTATAGGGTGAGGGAGCGAGTCTAGGTATTTTGCTCGCTCGATGGCTCGCTCGGGGAGGAGTTCGGTGATGCAATTTGTCTGTATAAATGTAAATTGCCTGGGTTTTTAGAAGAGTGTGTATTACTTACCAGTTTCTGGGCAAGAGCTGCCCGTCTTAGGAAAGCACGTGTAACGTCCTCGGATGAGTATACTTTATCCCGAATGGCTTTTAGTAACTCGGGAGCATCAAGGGCGGTTATCTCAAGCTCTCTCGCCGTCAAAAGTTGGCTGGGGATTCTCGTGACGTTCTTAGGAAGAGGGTCTGGAAGTGGTGCAAGAGGGGGTTCGACCCTTGCAATAGAGGAGTCTCGAGTCTCCCGGGCTTTCGAGATCAGTTTCGCAGTATCCATTTCGTTTATACGGAGCTATAGAGTGATGAGATGTATCTTAGAGAATGCCGATGGGGAGCTGAGAAGTTGATAAATTGTTGTTGCAGGCTCAGTGATACTTTAGTAGGACGCTTGTTTGTAATCTACTTGATTGTACGGTATTTAGCTCATGCTGCTATTCCACACTATGAGGCCCAAAGGTGGGCATTGATACAGTATGATATAGTAACCGCTTCCGTTATCTGTTCCGGTAAGGGCCGCCTCGGTTCCGCGTTGTGGCGCTAAAAACTGTGCCATCCCATCCCATCCCCATCTTTGCAGCGTGAGAGGGTAGAGGGTTAAGGACGGCACACCAATAACATAACAATCTGAGAGAAACCTTTGCGCCGTCAACCTGATAAACCTTATGAAAGAATAAGAATGAGAATGTAAAAATGCCAAAGGTGGCTTATCTTCTGAGGGAGAAGTGAGAGGGTAGTTGTAAAACCCCGCGAAACTTATACCTTTACGCGTATATTGAACTTCTTTTTTCTTATTCGTATCCAGGATTAAGATTGCCCTTATTCTGCTATCTTCAGCGAAGAGATGCATCTCTCAGCTTTCAGTCAAGCCTTATGAGGTTTCACTGCTTCTTTCTGTAGTGACTCGGGTAGAATGCACCTGCTTTAGTTCAAGGAACACGGTTCACATGGGATGGGCCCGGTAATAGTACTTAAGTATCTTACATATCAAGCTTCGTGTGATCCTGGGCTCATCTATCAATCTTCTCTCCCACATCGCGGCTTGAGTGAGTCGCATCGAGTCAATTCAGCCCAAGCGTTTTCGCGGTGCATGACCACGAGAATTAGGAGATGTCCCGTCTGTTACTCTGCGTACGATAGCTCTGTATGGCTCAATAGACGAACAATGTATTGATGTTCACTATTTTGGTCACACTTCCGCGGGACGGCTTGCACCCCCCGCCATTAGAAGTGTCTAGATAACGCCAAAGTATCAGCCTCACTGTCAGCCCGGCCTTGACCCAATGTCGAGAATCCTCTTCTTTATCTTCACTTTTGTCTTCCAGATACAACTTCTGATTCTTCTTTCATGTCATGAAATATCATACATACCATTTAGTATTCTCCTGAAAAGACCTCGAACTCTTTGGGGCGACTTGGGACTCAGTTACAATGCAGCAGGCACAGCCGAACCCCCAATGGAAACACCCTTCAATAAATGCGACGGCCATCCAACAGCCCTGGAACTATGGACCAGCAACCCCCCCGATAGTCCCTCAGCAAGTTCCTACACCCGTAACCAGGAAGCAAGTGCCGTCCAGAAGACCAGTTGGACAAGCAGTCTCTCCACAGGAAATCCTTGCTAGACAAGACTCGAGATCAACATCACGACCAAGCGTGTCAAGCATCTCCAGTCTACCAAGCCTGAGCGGCTCTGTTACTAGTCCCCAGAACCGTGGCATTGTGTCTCAGCCGTCATTTCAATCCCCACCACCTATCATCAAACAGTTACCAGTGGGATGGATAATCTGCAACGACGCAAATGGAAGAACCTACTTCTTTAATACAATCACCAACCACAGCAGCTGGGAACCTCCTGAATCCGAAGTGATAACTTCCAACTGTGGATTACCTCCTACGTTCACACCAGTGACATACGCGCCTGTACCAATTCCTCAATCAATCCCCATCAGTCAACCTACAACACAATCTACAGATGCAGGAGTTGCATTCTCACCCATGAATTTTGCACCTCAATTCTCGCAAATTTCAACAGCTATCACGCCGCAACAACAGCAAATATCACCTGCCACTTTCCCCTCACAGTCTCCAGTAACCTTTACAACAAAACCTCAACCAATCTCCCCAACGAACTCCTTCTCGTCTCAACCGAAGCCCTTTTCTCAACCTAGTGATCTTCAATGGGAAACATATCCAGGCATGTTATGCATATTCCATTCATTTTTGCATTCAACGTCTATAGACAGACCCAGAGCTTGAATGTCTCACTACTCTTGAACCTTTATTGTGTATTCTGTATTCGAAATAAACACCGGAATAACAACACTAACGGATTTTTATTAGATAACCAGCCCTCGAGAAGAAAGAGTCTATTTTCCATGCCGAGAGGCTTCACTGCGCCTAAGATCGATACCACTTCAGTCAGAAATGGAGCAAAGATCGCAGGTCAAACCAGCTTGAAGGGAGCCAAGATCGCGGGCAAAGCATTGAAGAATAATCGTAAAGTCATTGGAGCCGGTGTTAAGATTGCCAATGCGGTATTCAAAGAAACGACAGGTGTGACTATACCCGGTGCAAATCTCATCGCTGGTGACAGTGATAACGATGATGGAGTACTTGGTGCTATGGTGGCAGTGGGTAGTATGATCGGTGGTGGGGTTGGGAACGATGGTGGCGTATATGTCGATGCCAATGGAAGCTACAACGTGGAGGTTGAGGTTGACCAAATAACCATCGATAATGACGGCAATGTGGAGGTTGAGTGTGAAGAAGAGGATATCTACCAAACTCAAGAGAGTGTAGAGGGTGTGGGAAGTGTGCACTATCAGGAGCAAACAATCCAAGCCGCAGTCATGTCACAAGTACAGCAGCCAGCGAAGCGACCACATAATCGGAGGAAGCAACTCGCCAGTGGTCCTCAACGACAGGGCCAAGCTGTCAGTATTCAGAATTCAGAGATAACCGTACCAGTAAGGAATCAAAATGTACAACCGTCGAATCAAAGTACTAGCGGAAGGAAACCACTCCAAACAAGCAAAATACAGCAACCGTCGATCTATACACCGCGACTCCAGCCAGGCGAGATCCAAATCCAGCAAACTAGCAACGCTCGACCTACAAAAGCAGCAGGGGCTACAGAAAACATGGAAGCCACGCTTCGGGACGTATCAAATTTAGCTAAAGGCTTCAGTGGTATCTTTGGAGATGATGCAGTTGAAAGCTCGTTAGACGAATACTGCGAAGATTACGATAACACCCAAGATGGCGTTGAATGCGAACAAAGTGAGCAATATTCGATAGGAGCGGTCGACGTTGAGATTAAACATCAAGGCGAAGTCAGCTATACAGAACAGACACAGGGACCTATCGAAATGGACAGCACCGAAGGAATTTATCACGAAGGTATCTGCTCCAATGGTGCCTTCCAAGTGGACTACTCTACATTGGACGGCTCGGGAGCTTTCTGTCGCGAGCAGGGAGGATGTGCCATTAACGAGGTAGAACCGGCCATAACGGAGGGATTGGCCTACAATGAGGATACGCAGAGTTCTCAGATCGTTCGGCAAGAATCGTATACAGTTGAGGCTTTTGAGACTACCGATTCTTACCAGCAAGAGACCAACCTTGAGAAGGTTGTTTTTGTACAGGACACTCAAGTTTCAGGAGCCTTTGAGCAAGAAACTACCACAGAGGTTGACACTACCGAGAATTCGAGATCTCGAAAACAGTCGGAGAAATCCAAGAAAATAGCATGAACACCCAGCAGGAATTCCAGCCAGCTTTCCAAATCACCAGCCAGAATGATATCGTTTCTCCAACTAGGCAAAATCCCTGGGCCCAGGAGAATGCAATGTTGGAAGAGAACGTCTGGGCTACGGAGCCAGCTAATGCGCTTTCAACGCAAGAAACAAATGCCTGGGCTGACAGGGAAGACTGCGTTTTCGAGGAAACTGCTCATCAGTCCGCATCCCAACACGCATCTTACTCTGAGACTATCTTCGTTGAAGAGACCGTAGTGCGGAATTCGGACGCAGTAGCTTATACCGAGTCGAATACCATTATTTCGCAGGAGTCTGGCTATAAGGAAGAGAATTGTACGCAATTTACCATTATTGAGTCCAGCATAATCCAGGAAAACGGCCAGCAGCAATATAAAACAAACGAGGCAATGTTCATCCAGGCTACGGCCCAGGAGACTGCACAAGAGGCAATGGCGATGCAGAGTCTTGGCTTTGGGGTTACAAATGCAATCATGACCGGGCCGTCTCGGGAGAAGTTCGATGCAGAGACCAAGACCAATACAAATACCACGGTCGTGAAGCCTACACAAGAAGAAACGGTAACCATCCACAACTCCGATGTCTATCCGAGCGAGGTTCATCGAATCTGACATGGTATAGAGATTATCAGAGCAATCCATTCAAAATATAATCCTCACAGTTGAGAATGGCAGGCCACAGAAAACGGCTGCCAATATCGAAACGATGGCTTTAGTGAGAAACGATGCAACTAAGTCGGAAAACTTTCAAGAGGGAGTATACTCCCAACAGAATGATCAGGCTCAATCATTCTGCATCGAATCGGACGTAGTACAGCCAAGAGGCGCGCAATCCTCTTTTAAAGTCGAGGCGTATGATTCTGGAGCGGCATCTTTTAGTGAAATTGAGGTTATTGCGTCGGAACTCCGTCATGGGCAGATGCAGAAGAGCGGTTCAGCCACAGAGATAGTCGTTGAATCTAGCACCAAGCAGGTGGCAATAAGAGGGGGTGATTTAGCTATCGAAACCCAGTCTTACATCAAGACGAACTCGGTAGTGACCAATGTCGTTCAGGAACTTACGCAGGAAAGACCTGTCATCAAAGAGGAAAACCCCGAGAACCACTTTATGTTCCACGATACGGCATATGCAGAGACTGAATTTGTGGAGGCTGCTGTTCCTGTACCTGCCGAAGAAAAAGTCGTTGGTGCGCAGATAAGATATGTCGAGGAGAACTTGTTGCCGGTCTCTCCTCTCCAACAAACGAAGCGGAAAGATTCATCCAACATCGAGGCAATATCAATCGTCTTAACTCCACCAGAAGAGACGGCCCAAATGCAATCCTTCACAATCGACGATCAAACTTACACTGAAGAAGATGTTGCTCGATACATGGCAGGCCACGAAAGTACAGGGGAAAGCCACTGTACATCCGGCACGGCACAAGACGAAAACATCTCTCTGCATACCATTCAGCAAAGCTCCAAACATCCACAAGCATCTACGACCCTTTCCGGTTCCAGTGATACACTAGATGTCAGCGAAACTCCTACACCAAGTTCAATTCACAAAGAGACCTTGATCGCCGAGCGGGACGTATGCCCAACACCAGAGGAAGAGCATCCGTACAGCAGCACCGACCCATCGAAGCAACGAGATGAATTCGAACTCTTCTTCGACGTTCGTCCTCGAACTGCAGCTGCAACCCAAGTCAAGGATATTCAAGCCGATAACAGGGCTCCAAAGGATACACATGCCACTGAGCAGTTAAGGGTCTTCCTGGAGCGACAAGCGCTGATCTACCAGTCTGCTGCAAATAAAAAAGGAAATGGATTTTGAATCCAAAGGGCCCCTTGAGATCACAGGAGCAGAACCGGTAGCAGGGATATCTATTCCTCCACCTCCAGCCTATCCTCCTCTACTTTGGCACAGAACTCCCGTCCAAAACGCAAAACAACTGGATAACTGGGGAACGTTGCCTTACCCAGATCACTCCTCATCGTCTCCAGGACGGGCTGTAAACCTGTCACACTCCCAGGGCACTCTATCTTATCCAGATCACCCACCATCAGCTCCAGAACCGTCAACTCAACCACCAATTTCCCTTCCACCTCCAGCATCTGCAGCCCAACAAAGTACTCAAGAACAGCGACCAGGCAAACCATCCCAGTCATGGACCATGCCAGCCGCCCCGCTGGCACCTGACCATGAAAAACCACAACCACAACCACAACCACAGCCCGAATCCCTCGCCGCGATCCTCCACGAAGCCCTCTTAACTTTGCAAGCCCCGGGATCCCCAACCCCCGCAATCTCCCTTCCCACACAACAAACAAACCACGAACTGCCCACCCTCTGCGACGCGCGTGAAGAGCCAAACATAATCGCCATGTCGGCCGCCGAGGCATACGCGACGGCCATGTTTGCGAGCGGAGATTTCCTAGGCGATGATTTGGGGTGGAGAGCTGGCGATGGGGCTATGGTGGAGGAGGAGGATAATGTTTTGCCGGAGGTGAGTGTCGGGTAAGGGGTGGGTGTTATTTAGCGAGTATGGTATAGAGGTTTAAGTGTGAGAACTAGATGGTGAATTTTAGTTATTACCTAGGAAGTGTGTATTTATAATAATAAGTTCTATGGTAAATGTAATTTATGGAGTTTCGGCTTGTTTCTTGTAAGGTGTGTGAGACTTTTAAATCCTACTGTAAGATCTTACCTTGCTTGTACGTGTCACACTAGTTATCTGCTTGCGACATGAATACTATGCAATAAATACTATTTCCACCTAACTAACTCCTAGAAATCCCCATTTAAAATACATTTTATGAGTAAGAATCTGTAAGATATCATATATAAGGTCTAAGCCAGGTTAATTTCATCTGGGTTCATCATCTCCTCTCCTCTATCCCTAGCATCATCCACCTGTTCACCCAAACCCAGCTCTGTCTTCTCAAGCTGTTCCTCTGCCATACTATCCTCGTCCTCTGAGGAGCTCTGGGTGCCACCGCTCTTGATGACATCTGCCGGAATAGCTTGCTCACCTGTGCTGGAAGATTTAATATCGGTATTTTCGGTGGCGATGGTAGAGCGAGATAGACGGCCAGCGTAGTGCGACCCCTCGAGTCCAACCGGTGGCTGGAGAAGACCATTCTGCGCTATCCACGTATTGTCATGCCCGCCCATCTTCGAGTTAATACCATACATTCTCAAGGCGTTAGCCACCTCCTTGGGATCTTGCATGATGATTGGCCCATCTGCGTGAGCAAGACCAGTTGAAGAGGAAACTGAAACGGACTTGACGGCCAAAGGCTCATCTTCAGAATCAGTGTCATCCGCCCACGGAGTGGCCATCAGGTTCTTGCCACTGAAGTCGGGGATGTCAACTTTCTGGTTCTCAAGAGCAGCGAGCTGCTTGCGGGGAATTGTATCGACTGCCTTTACTTCCACCTCGTATATCTTGTCAGAATACGCATCCCTCGTGGCCAGGCTACCGTCAGCAAAACCATACTTTGGGAAAAGTGGAATCCGGGGCTGGGTCTCCAGCTGTAGTTCCTCGACCGGACCAGAGCACGGATCGGGTGCATAATGCACTTCCAAGCCTTGGTAGGTCTGCCATCGGGTAAGGATAGCGAATGCACTTCCCGCAGCGTTAATGCTCGCGAACTCTAGGTGGAGAGTTTTGTCTGTGGTAAAGTACATTTCAATAAGGCTCTCGGTGCGGTATTTGTGATCGCCACCAACATTGCGCTCTAGTCTGGTCAGGGAAAAGTCCATTGGGAAGTTTGGCAGTTGGAGACATCGGGTGCTGCCGTGGTTATTGAGCTTGTTGATGAGAGCTGCGCTCATGGGGTAGGTTGGGGTGGTGATGAGTGTGACAGATGCATCAATCTTTTCATCATCGTCACCGAATGTAAGGGGATAGATGCCAGTGTAGGTGATGTAATCATCTGCTGCGCTCTCCTTGACAAACGTAACCAGTGCGGACATGGCACCAGTCTGCTTAAAAGTATTCAACAAGACACCATGGATGACTTGGCCACCGCGGACTTTGGCGAGAACCTCTCTGAGTTCAATATCGGTAGGAAGGTTACCGATATGAACAGTACGGAGGACATTGTTGTCATCTTCAGATGGGACATAGACGATGTTGTGCTTGAAGAATTCAGGGAAATGCTGTTCTCTCTGATCTGCTGATCGGCGCCAGTTGTCCACCGCAGTATTACGTTCCTCAATAGAGTTCCACAGATTGGGATCGAAGCCACGCTGCAAAAGCATTTCATGTTCGGCAGACAAATTGACGCGTGCGCCTTTATCCATGAAGCCTTTGAAATCTCGGCCCTTTGGGTTATATCCACGAGGCTCATAGCATTCGTGACCCTGATACCGACCCATGTTATGATAGTTCCGTGGAATGCCATAGTCGTATTCCTTGGAATCATAACCGCCTCCCTCTTTGGAAACATAAGCCTCTCCACGAGCCCCGCAAAGTATATCAGTGCCAATTTTCAAGACGCCGGGCTTGGGGGCACTTTGAAACTTTTGCATGGCTAGTTCGTGCTCCAGCATCTGTTCCTCAACAGTCTTCTCCTCTTCCTTAATGTCCTGGCCATCGCTAAGGGATTGAATTCTGGAAGTACCCCGCCTTGGGGGAGTAACAACCTCATCAAACTCGCCACCAAGGATGTCCTCCAGATTTAAAATCATACCAACGTTAGCGATACCGGCGGAGTGGTTTCGGGCAAGTATGGGAATGTTGGCAATCGTAGCTGAGCCAGAACCAAAGCTTTGATCTGGGTTTCTGATTTCTCCATTCGGTAGGATCTCTATTTCAGATGGGTATCTTGGCGGATCGGAGCCGAAAGGAGTTGCAAATCGCTTCGAGCTTCCACTAACGATCTCGGCCTTCTTGTTGTCATTTATCTTGACAGCAGTGGTTTGCCAATCCTCGACCTTTACGCGTCGGGCCTCGATGGACTTCACGTCCGCGGATGAATCTCCAACACCAGTGTGAACTTGGCGGGACTGAGGTTCATCCCACTCGCGGCGGCGAATACTGGCTCTCAAACCGCGAGTTTCCTTTCTGAGACCATCAATCTCCTCCTTGAGTTCCACAATACGCTGTTCTCCACTACGTGCATCAGTTGCTTTGATTGAGGTTGGGGTGGCGACTGTGGCAGTAAGTCCATTGCTGCCGAGAGTTTGAACAACAAGTAACAGTGCAATCTTAGCTTGCTCGGCCTCCTCCTTCTTGGAGTTAATATCATTCTCGAGAACAGCAATGCGAATTCGATGTTGAACGATGATTTCATCGGTTTCCATCTTATAGGCCAAGAACTTCTGCTCTGATGCAGTCTTGTACTGCTCGAATTTCTTGTTAGATTCAGCTATGTGGCGTTCATGTTTTCCTTGTGACTCGGCCATGTATCGCTCGTGCTTCTGCTCAATGGTAATTCTGTCCTCCACACATTTGAGCTCAGCTGCGGTCCTGTCTTCGTCTCGCTTCATCCGAGTTTCGCGGAGCTTGTTCTCCGAATCACTTTTGTAACGCTCGTATTTCTCGGCCTCCTTTATCTTCTCGGCGGCTGCAATCATCTCCTGCTCGAAGTTGACTGGAGTACCAAGCGGGACCGTCTGGATCGAGGTGGAGGTGAAGTCAGACTTGGGCACCATTGTGCCAGAACCAGGAGCAGATATATCGAGGTCGGCGAAAGAGACAGAATCCGGTGTGGTTGGTGAAGACGAACGGGCAATACTTGAGCGTGCGCGCCTGGCAACTTGCTCCATCGGAATCCCAGACGTTTGAACTCCGGCGTCGGAAGATTCCCGGTTTGGGTTGAGAGTAGTTGGGTTGGAGGCTAGGTCTGGCAATGGCGAAGCCATATCGATGGTTTGATACGATTGAAGTTGAGAATGTTGATAATGCTACTGGTGTTCTTGGAGGTGAAGAAATACCGAGTATTGATTGAAGTGAGCAATTGAAAACAGGTGGATGTGTTTAAAGATGAAAAAGGAATGAGCGTTGAGTAGAGAAAATAGGACCGGTGGAGATGATTCTCGGCGAGCAAGTGTTGATTAAAAGATGTGTAAAGAGGAAGGTTGACGGTCCCGAAGCAGAAAATGAGCAAGAGTCGAGTGAATAAACAATGAAGGCAGAGTATGGTGAAGTTGGTCGTCCTTGAAAATGAACACCAAGCGGGTGCTGCGAAGAGGGAAAGGAAGGTAGGCCTGATCGTCAAGTACGGACGTTTTCAATGGAACGGCAAACGACTCGAAGGTATGGTGTCATGTTTTGTAAGGCGTATGATGAAAAACTATCGAGGGATTAGTTTATGGAATGTAGATTTGGCTGCAAAGTTCGACTATGGAGTAGAAGAAGCCAGTGATGTGGTTGTAAAAGGTTGCTCGGGGGAGAAAGAGTAATCTTTTGTAGAAGAGAAAATGGGCCATAGACGATTGTGGGTCCAAAGAGATATTCACTGTAGTCGACCTTGGCAAGTAAATGACATAAGGGTAGCAAGAGAAGGTGAAGAGTTTGTTGTGAGAATCAAGTCATGACATGTGGTTGTGGTGGGGAGCTTACTCAAGGCAAAGAGAGCGGGGGGTTGCAGAATGGTTGGAAGGTGACTTGTACCAAGACGATTAAGAAACTATCAATGGGCTTGTGGCTCGAGATGGTGGTGGTCGTTGTTGCAATATTGACGGAGGAAAAGAGAGAGCCTTCTGATAGAGAAGAGAGGATAAATCCAAGGAGACCTTCACTGAAATAGACCATCGAGTGAATTCAAAAGGACTTGAACATACCAAGAAATCTTCAAGCAACCTGTAGGTGAATCAATCCACCAATATTTTGCTAACAGATCAGTATCAAAATGTTTCACGCATTATGAGACGTTCAACATACATGGTGAGAACAAGGAAATGGAAAAGGAGGCGTATTCGAAGTCGTTCAATTGATAGTTGTGACAAATCGAGGCATGCCGAGGTGCAATGCGGCGTCTCGTCTCCCCCCCCTCCCCACTGCTTATATAGGAGTAAGAGAAGATGTCTCCGAGCATGATGAAGACCATCTCCTACATCCATAAATGGGGTTATAGTGCTTGCAAGCGTGCGGATACAATCAAAAAGACTGCTTCAAGTCTGCTCACCGCGCGCGCTTGGAACTACAAATGCCAAAAACTCTGAGCATTAGTGAAGTCGGCGTGCTTTGCTCCGCGCTCATACCAGCAGGGTCGGTTGGGTGGGTTATCCATTTAGTTAGGAGAATCCTAGTGCTTCAGTAAAGCCCCCATGGTAAAGTTTCCGTTCATATCTTTGTATAGGCGCGCACGGGTTGAAACTCGTTATGGGAGGTGGTATCAAGACAAGAGCAAATCCAAACGACTCATACCTAGCGATGCTAGCAATGGCCAATTTACTGCTGGCATTCTTTCTCATCCTAGCAGCACATTGAAGCTCTCGAGTAAAAAAAGCAAATGCAACCCAATCGGAGCCAAGAAAAGTATATGCCACTTGGTGAGTTTTGTTGGTCTTCGCTCGCAAGTCTTCACATTCCCCTCTAGACAATGATGTAGCAATAGAAGAAGTATTATGTCCATAGGACCAATTATGTATCTACCCAGCAATCATAAGTCGCTTAAGCCATAACCAGGCAAGCTATCCCTCACTCAAACGCCAACCATCCATTACGCCTTCAATTCAGGCGTATGCTACAGCATCCAGACTCGAAGGAGCGTGTTTGTAAGACGAAGCAGCCAGCAATCCGGCTGTCATCTCCTCGCCTTCTGCAACCAGCCCTTTTTCTCTCTCGTCCCGTTCGCAGGCGTGCAACCACCGCGCTCGCGCTCATATCTTTACTATGCCCCCACTCCCATTGCTAGGCCCCCTTCCACCAACACCACTTCTCTTTCCATTTTGATCCACAACACCGTCTCCATAACTGTATCCTCCACTCATCGCTTGTACTTGATGGGGCCCGATGGCCACAGGGGAACGCATCTCGATTTCGCGATCCCTTTTGCGGATGTAGCGGCGACGAAGGAATATAGCTGCTATCCAGATGGCGGGTATGGCGATGGCGAGGATGATGAGCATGACTACCCATTTTACATGGGATGATAACCTGTTTCACACATCGTTAGCTTATGCGTTTGACTCAATTTTCAACACTGAGAAGATGGAAGAAGAACATACCAACTCGGATACTTAGTAGTACTCTTACTCGTACTTCCAGAACTTCCTGAACTCGTACTCGTTTTCGTACTCGACCCCGCTGTACCTGTTGTCGTCGCAGTTCCTCCCGCTGTTGTAGATGTTGTTGCGCTTGTACTCTTACAATACCCTTCATACCAGGTCTGGAGGGCCTGCAAATCGCTGGCCGCCGAACAACTCGCAGCACCGCATACGCTAGCTACATTGCTTGTGCCTTGGAGGAAGGGCGTGAGGCGCGTATCGGTGCAGAAACAATTCTGGTTGACGGACGTCTGGGCGGGAGGGGCGCAGGCGCCTTGGACGTCGTAAAGAGGACCGCATTCTGTAGCGCAGGTTGGGAGGGTGGAAAAGGGAACGATAGCGCCATCGGCAGTTTGGGCGCCGGCGAAGGAGAAGAGGAGAGGGAGGATGCAGATGGGCAGGTAATTTGAGGAATGCATTATCGTAGGCGTGGTTGTTTGGAGAGTGATCGCGGTGTTGTTGACACTGGATTGGATCTCTTCAATGTATTCTCGAGTCTCGTCGTCGAAATATCGCTTTTTCAACCAACTCCCTCGCGTATTTAATCGTCGAGTATATTGATCATCGATTAAATTGGATCCCGTCCTTCTTTGGCCGATTCATCAATACTGGTCGTGTTCGCAAGGTCTCCTGATGCAAGTTGGCTGCAAGGTCCTGGGGTGATCTCTTTCGTCCGTGAACGCGTGATTACATGAATGTTATTGATAGAAGCGGTAGAAACGAGGGACAAACAAACGAGTGTGAGGTTATTGATGTATGGAAGAAGGGGACGTCGACGTCGAAAAGAAGATCTACTTGGAAGGAAGATGAGGGTGGACTGTGCATGTGGTGATCCTTAATTCTCGAGCCAACCCCAACCATGCCATCCCTGCAAAAGTAAAAGTTGGCTGAACCGACTCAATCCTGCATATTAGTACATTTTACCGTATATCCAACTTTACAACATACCTCATTAGTATTTTCCATTATAATCAATAATAGACTGAACTTTATATCGAACCTTCCTCCGCCACATGACAGCTTAAAAGCCTGTTCAGAGTCTAGAGAGCGGAACGGTTCAACGGAGCCAGCCTCTGTGGGGTTCTTTTGATTTAGCGGCAAGCTATGTTTCACTTAGGGGCGCCATCTCTTTTTAGTATAACTTTATATTAACGAATCATAATCTGTATACAAATTACATTAAATCATCTCATATGACGAACATTTATGCGCAAAGTTTTCTGTTTTGACATCTCAAGATCATCTTAGAAGGTTCAAGAATGTAGTTGTTACACAAGGCAGAGAAGTGGAGAATGTACTTACGGGTATAAGGTATTGGCTTTACCCGAATTAGGCTTTAGTCAATTCTGATATTACATCGCTTGTTGATAATGTTTCATGGTAGGTAAAGGAGTACCGTGGAGTTGTTCTATAGCCGTTCTGTTTTCGGATATTACATCTTCTCACTTACGCTAAATATGAAAAGCAGCAGTTATTATCAAAACTTCAATGTCCCGCTCGACTTACCCCACCTTTTCTGAAGAGAAAAAATATTATTTCTCCCATAACCAGAATCTTAATCTACCATCACCGTCTATAGACACTTCGAATAGTATAATCCTTCTGCGGCCCCTTCACACTATACTCCAAACTCCACTCCTCGAGCCCCACGCCCTTAAACCTAAACTCATATGCCACATCATACAAATCCTCAATACACAAGTGACGGCTTTTAGCGCGCCATGGTTCAGAGGGGTCGGATTCTGAGACTGGTGGGATGATTTCGAGGGCATGGAAAAGGTAGTCGACGGTCTTGTGGTCGGGTTTTGTGAACCAGACGGATAGGGTGTCGGTGGATGATGTGTAGCGGTGTACGTAACTATCATATTAGTTTCCGCGTCAGCAAGCAACATTCCTATATGAAAAAAGCAGAAAGATCAAGGGAGGGGGAGAATAAATACCTTCGTTTCGCCCCAAACTTCAATCCATTCGTTGCGCTGAACTCCCCATTCTCAATATACAGATATTCCGCGTCAAAAGCAGGGTCGGTCGGAAACCTAGGCTTGAAAGACGCGGTTCCGGAGAGTGTGCCGGAGGGATAGGTAGCGATACGACTTGTGATCGTGCGTTGGAGGGTCCAGTCTCCTTGCATGGCTCGAAAGGCTGCGCGGGCAACGTATTTCCCCGTTTTCGCGGACGCGGTTATGGTATTATTAATGATTGAAAGTGCAGATGCAGCTTCCTTGCGTTCTGTTGCGGAGGCTGAATCAGGAAGGTAGCGAGAAGGGAGAACTAATCCTGTGCGACCTGTGGAGTCGCCAGGTTCGGTCCGCTTAATGTCCATGATGCTGCTGAATGATTCCATTAAGAATGCATAATCTCCCATGGGGAACTGCGCTCTTCGAGGTTCAGTTCGTAGTTTCAGCATAGTTTCGAGCGTCGTGTCTTCGGCGAGTGCAGACGCTGCTTTGGCATCCCCGCTCCAGAGCTTGCCTATGTAGCGGGCTTGCATTTCCATAACGCCCCAGTATGGACTGCGGTAGAAGCCGACGAAGCCGAGGGATGGGATTGCAGCGTTGACTGTTGAATGGATATTTAGGGCAAGGGGGAATGCGTCGCTCGTTGGGTCGAATTCTAGTGCTGAGAGCATTTCTGGGGGTAGGAAGTCGAGAGATGGAGTGGCATCGAAGCCGGTTGCGAGAATGACCGCCGCGACATCTTGCGTGAGATATGAGGTGGATCCATCTTTTATTTGAAGGGCATCCGCTTCATTGCTTGTGACTTTTCCCTTCACAATCTTAATCTTTTGTGACCGTACAAATTCGTGATAGCCATCGCTGACTGTCACAAAGGGTGGATTTGATCGAGTATCCCCTTGGATGGCTAGGTAAGGAGACCCAAATTCGCTTTGATCAGTGCCAAGGTAGGTGTTCATAAAATTGTGAGTCATATTTGCTGCTTCTGGTGATATGCAGCCGGAATTGTTTTGTACTGGTCCCTCTGGTCGCCATCCTAAGTTGTATGAGACCAGATCTACTGGTAAAAAAGATGGTGAATTGTTTGATTCCTGTTAGAAGCTGTAAGTACGGTTGGAGTTCTGAGAGAAAGGAAAATCGGGAAGTGATTATACCTTCTTCTGCTGACCAGCTATGTCCAAAACAGGATCCTTGGGGAAGAATAAAGTCATTACCCAGAATGGGGCTTGGACAACATGAGTAATATAGTACTCTGAGGCATTGGAAAGACTACTCTCTCCCGGTGTATTTTCAGCGGAAGACAATTGAAGAGCAACTGCCGCGGCAATCTCAACACCAGACATCTGTCCACCAACGACCACAATGCTTCTACCAGTGACCGTGGGAGCTTTACCGCCATTGGTGAGAAGGTCTTTGACATCTCTCACTTGAGAACTATGCACTACGGGAGCTTTGAAACCCTCAAGTATCTGCGGTACCTTGGGTTTTCCAAAGAACCCAGTCCCAACAATCAGGTGATCAAACTCACTCGTCTGTTCCACCGTCCCCTCGCGAGTCCTTACAACCCACTTCTCACCCATTAACTCTG
>QGMJ01000442.1:0-27644 GCA_007821545.1 Lachnellula subtilissima
GGAGAATGCTGGTGGATGCTGAAATGTACTTCTTGGGATCGATGAGTGGTGAGGGGCGAGGTTAGAGGAAGGCCAGTCTAGAGTGTAACCAGCTGGGTTTTGCTGATCCGGGGTAACTAGAAAACTGAGATTCGATACCGCGCTATGTATCTTGAAGAAGTGAGAGGTGATTTCTCTTGAAGAGAATACGTGATACCGGTCTTGTCTGTCAGTGAAGTAATTATTGGAAAGATTTGCCCTTTTTCAATTAGCTTTTGAATATCCCAAGTTCTAGGAGTGTGCTTACCCTGAAATGATTATCTCGTCATCCACTCCATAAAGTTTCATATGCTGCAGCCCCCATCCCTCATTGATCCGTTTGGGGATATACTTCTTTCGCAAGCCTGTCAAATTCGGTGTATGGTACATTCGAATCTCAACCCTGTCCGAGCCAAATTCGTCTACCAATGGAGCAAGTAGGGAAGCACATGATGGTTCCGGAGACTCCCGAGTACCTCTCAATGCATCAGTTAGAATACTGAGCTTCAAATTGGGTTTGCTTTTAAGAGCTTGATGGAGGGTGGAAATCTGAAAGAAATCAACAAATATTCATTGCCAGGAACCAGGAACAAATTACAAGCTCATGTTCTGTTTTGCCTATGTACAATGTAGACAGAAAGATCTGCTTCTCTGCACCAAGAATCTTGGACTACCTTCCATCAGCCATAGACCTTGCCTTGTACTGGGTAATGCTTGGGCGGACCTTCAGTGTCTCGTAGAAATCCGACGGTGTACGCAATATCTGAATCTGTGACCCTTGAATCTCAAACTTCGGTGCTATCCTGTCCAACTCATTCGTAAACGCGCCTAGCATCGAAGCTGTCGAGGAGCTATTCGCATTCGCAACGGGGGGCGTAGATGTCGAGAATTTGCGCGGCTTAGCCGGGACCATTCGCGGCCGGCATGACTGAAGCCGTCGGGTGGCAGAGCATCTTAGGACGCTCCTAGCTATCATAGCCAGTTCTCGAGATATCAGATATCTGTAGACCGAAATTGGAAGCTTGGGTGGGGATCTTGAATTTCCGGAGAGCTTTTGAAGGTCGGCTCAAGCTAGACCGGAATTGGACCAACCGAAGCCCGCCTTCAACTCGACATCACACCTCTTCTCAACTTCAGAAGCCATTGCACATCAGCCAAAATGTCTACGATCGTGAGAACGTTGCGCAACCTGCGTAGGGTTGGCATCAAGGTATGGAAATGAACCCGATGCGTTGCAGGAAATTCCTAATTGTTGTTCGTGCAGGATGCCCTCCACCAAATGCAAGTATGTTGAACGCCCCCCTCTTGCACACGATGATGCGAATACTGAACGACGATTTTCTCTTCTAGCACATAGGTAGGAACGGATATATTTCTCAGGGCAGGATTGAAAACTGATCGATGGCGCAGGTGATACCAAAGCGGGCGCGTTGATTGGGACGGACCGATATGGGAACAAGTTCTTCGAGAACCTGGAGGAGGAGTTGCCATGTGAGCCCTTCTCGAACCAAGATCCAACATTCAGAATCTTATAGAAGCACAGTGCGAACGAGATGGGTAGACTACAAGGACTATGAGACCGATGCGTAAGGACCCCAGATATTTGTATCGGGGCACGATTCTGATGGTATTGCTCTTACAGATCACACATCGAGCCTGGATGGCATGCCTGGATTTCATACATGGTGGACAAGCCGCCGACCCAAGATCCGATCCTTAAAACCGAAGTGCGGCCTTGGGAATTGCCAACTCACAGGCCGAACTTGACTTTCAGCCGTGCTGCTTTCAAGACATACTCTACGTGAGCCTCAATATTCCTTCCCTCCTGATCATCTAGTTCTAATTTCATTCTAGTACTAAGCCGAAGCTTACCGCCTGGAATCCTACGGTGGCTCCAAGAACATAGAATGGGTGCTGGTCCTGGTGCTTTTCGGCGAGTTGTACATAGCCTGTGAGAAATGGAATTAGTTGAAGTGTGTATCGGAACCCTGCTACAAAATGATTTTATCTCAAGCACCTATTGGATGTGCAAAGTTCAGGTGAGAAGAGTTCACCGGGCTCTGGCCGTTTGACTTACTGATCTTCGTAACTCTGCGTGGGCACTTTCCCCCGGCCCGTTTAAATACAGCTAACAAATAAGCTACCGTCTTTTTTCTAATGCTTGATCCAGATTAGTAAGTTCAGAGACTTGGAGGAGTTTTTATCTTGTCTGCAGAGAGCTGGATGCGTACGGGTGTGTGTGTTGTTATGGGTGGGATATGCCGGAGGAGGGAGTTGTGGGATTCCAAATTAATAAGGAAGTGGAAGAGCTGAAGGAGGGAAGCGAAGTCAAGGAAGTGAATAGGGGGAAGAAGGTTAAGCCTTGGTTTTCTGATCAGGTGGTGATGGATGTGCTTGCTGCGTTTAAGGGATTCAAGGACGAAACGTGGCATGCTCCTGAGGTTACACAGGTAAGGTTTAAAAGGGTTATTATATAAAGCTTGCTCCAATTATGGAGACGGAGGAAACTCTCAGAGTCCTCTCGTTGAATGACTAATGTATCACTATAATGGGCGTACCTGAAGAGCTCATGGCAGGGATATAACGTGCATGTTGTGAGCCTCAAATCCAGTGGTTAAGTTACACAACGCTCACCCTTTATTTCTTTCACCGAAGAAACCCAGCAACACGCCTCAGATCTTTTAACCCCCATTTATCCATACCGTCAAAAACCTCACCTCAAGCTCGGTCCGGCCAAATGGCCATTTACCCCACAAGAGACCTAAAGTACGGTACCTCACCCCACCCCACGCACTACAGTATTAGCTCACCAGTTCCGAGAACGGCCAAGTTGGCCCTGTTTTCACACATAAGGTTTTTTCTTTCTCTCGGCGACTTTAATTGAAATGGGTACTATAAACCACCAGCTCTCCATTGCCATCATTGGCGGAGGAATTGGTGGGCTGGTTCTTGCTCTACAACTCGAAGCTGACGGATTCCGTAACATTACCATCTTCGAAGCCTCCCGCTCACTAAAAGCTATTGGCTCCGGAATCAACTTGCAGCCCTCTGCCGTGCTGGTTCTGCGCAACTTGGGGCTGTTACCAGCGCTTGAAGATACCGGGATCAAGACTTCTGAATTGAGGTATTACAATCGACATGGACATTATGTTGTTTCTGAAAAGAGGGGCGAGGATGCTGGGTATTTAGTGCCACAGTTCTCGGTGCATAGAGGCATGTTGCATGAATTGCTATTGAAAGCGGTTCAGGAAAGGTTGGGCGAGAATTGCGTGCAATCAGATCATGTGTTTACTTCCTACTCGCAAGATGAGGGAGGCATTACGGCCAACTTCACGAGAAGGTCAGATCCATCTCAGCCTGCTGAAATCCAGTCGAGAACCACAGATGTACTGGTTGCTGCCGATGGCATCAACTCCACTGCACGCCGCCTCCTGTATCCGGATGAAGGGCCACCGAATTTCTCGGGACGTATGCTATGGCGTGGCGTCTCGCTCAGAGAGCCCTTCCTCACGGGACGTAGCATGGTATGGGCTGGTCACGCGGATCAGAAGTTCATCGCGTATCCTGTGGGACGAGACGCGGAACAAGAAGGGAAGTCGCTGGTGAACTGGATTGCTGAGTTGAGAGTTAGAGGCAAGGACGATCCTGACCTGACGCCTCCAGTGGCTGATTGGGGCAAGGTGGTCCCGAAATCGAGGTTTGCGAGCAAGTTTGACAGTTGGACTTTTGGCTTCTTGAGTATCCCGGAACTTATTGCTGAGACAGCTGAAGTGTCGGAGTTTCCTATGTGTGATAGGACGCCGGTGGATAGGTGGAGCTTTGGGAAAATTACACTTTTGGGTGATGCTGCTCATCCGCTATATCCAAGTAAGAAAAACTAGAAAGAAAACTGAGACTATACTGACTGGCCTAGTTGGATCAAATGGCGCGAGTCAGGCCATCCTTGATGCAGTGGCTCTTTCTTCGGCTCTGCAAAACGAGCAAGATGTACCAAAGGCTCTAACAAATTATCAAGATGCACGTTTACCAACAACTGCGAAGATCTGCTTTGCCAATAGAGCAAATGGGCCGGATCATGTACTTCAATTAGCACACGAACGTGCTCCGGACGGATTTGAGAACATCGATGATATTATTGGAAGTTTGGAGCTCGAAGACGTTGGTCGGGCGTACAAGCTCTTGGCTGGGTTTGATATGGAATCTGTCAACAGAAAGGCAGAAGAGACGAAGGGCTTGTGGGACACGAAAATCAAAGAAAAAGGGACGAGGAAATAGATTAAAATTTTCCGGAATAAGCAATAATTCCGGAACCCCTCCTAGCTCTTGTTCAAGGCGCTTGTGTCTGCGTTATGGCCCTACATCTTCTATTTGCCAGTTTTCTGATCACTCCACATAATTATTATCGTCCCTTAAGCTCGCCTATCTGATCGCCTTTCTCACATGTATGGGCTTGTGCGAGGCTGCAAGGTTTAGTTGCTGGCCAAGTCTATATCTTCCTTTGATATAACCTGTATTGATCAAGCTAGGTTCTGTAATCGCCGTTGATCGTGATGTACTCGTGACTAAAGAGCTTTAGCTAAACCACGTATGGTGAAATGTTTGGACTTACCTGTAATCACAGGTCCAGTATACTGCCTCCTCCTTTCCACCCCCCAACCTGACTAGAATCTCTAGATCTTCATGTTCTAAAATCTCTGCCGCCCGAGCCTCATCCACAGATTCAGGTTCACCATTGACAAGCAGCTTCAGCTCTGGAGACCCATCTGTAGGGATAAACGAAACGCTTGTCTTTTCAGGGACGATCTCGGGAACATCATTAATTGGCATACCAGGCTCCGAAATCTGTGAGTAACCGGTTGCACAGAGTATACGGCCCCAGTTTGCATCTTTCCCATATAGTGCAGTTTTAACCAAGGGCGACCTTGCAATAGTGCTTGCAATCTTGCGAGCACCAACCTCGGATGGAGCTTCTGTCACACGAATTGTGACAAATTTGGTTGCTCCTTCACCATCTCGGACTACAAGCTTAGCAAGGTCTGTAGCAAATTCGGTCAATGTCGTCTGAAAAGCGGCATAGTCTTCTGAAGATTCCGAGGTGATCTCTTTGCCTCCCGCAGCACCATTGGCTAAGACTGCTACTGTATCATTTGTTGAAGTGTCTCCATCAATGGAGATGCTGTTGAAGGATTTATTGACAGCATTGGTAAGGAGAGATGGCAGAAGTGCCGGTGCAATTGGAGCGTCGGTAGCGATTATTCCTAGCAAGGTTGCCATATTTGGGTGAATCATGCCAGCTCCCTTGGTCATGCCGGCTATCCGGTATTCGCTTGAAGGTGAGGATGGCAAGGAGAAGTTCGGGAGATAAGCTTGGGGAACGTGTCAGTTGTGCAGATTGCTTGAGCCGTAGCCAACCAGTGATCGTGCGATGTTCCCAGGGCATCATAGGCAGACGGGATCCTGTGCAAGATCTTTTGGATTGGCAGTCTATTAAATTGATTAGTTAGTCAAGGCATAAGGCAAGTAAGTATAGATTAGAATACCAACCTCTGGCCAATGACCCCCGTACTCATAACTATGGTACTTGATCCCTCGCCATCGCTTGGCTCTTCAAAACACCTATCGGCCTCCAAGCCCATCTTTTCCGCATCCTCCATACCACCCTTTCCAGTGACAGCATTGGCGCATCCCGAGTTGATGATAACAGCTCGGACCCCAGCATTGTTCCTTCTTTTTAGCATTTCTCTGCTGACTGTAACAGGAGCGGCCTGAAACTTGTTCTTTGTGAAGACCGCAGCAGCAGCACACGGTGTTTCCGAAGCTATGAAGGCGAGATCGGGGGTGTTTTTGTTGGTAGGTTTGACTCCCACATGTGTTCCGGACACTAGGAAGCCTTTGGGATATCTACCACTTGTAGGGACATATTTTTGCTTTGCGGCTGGTATTGTGCCATCAATAGGTGCGCTGTAATAACGAACACTGGTTGCAGGCCATTGAGAAGGTGACCGTCCTAGTATCAGTTTTGTCAGAGCAGACGATGGGGTGGGTTTGGGAGCCATTGAGGGCGATTGAAAAGGCAGAACGCTCTCAAAGAATCCAATGGGGCATGAAATATATTCCAGATTGCTGTCAACAGATTCAAAAATATCCTACTTCCATCCCAAAGGTTGCTTATTGGCTTGAAAGACTGAGTCACCTCGTGCTTTCAGCGTTTTTTCAAGGATCACAGTAGCGCAAGGCAATGCGGCCGCTTCAGCCTCGTTTTATTGTGGGGTACGGGCGGGGTGGGGGGCAGGTGCGGTGTCATGAAGAGGCTGAGCTGACTCTTACCGTAATCGGCTCTCTCCAGGTCCCAAGGTATCGATATCGATACGGTATTAATATCAATAATAAACATAGATTCTTATTCAACCCTCACAAAGAACATGTCCAACCCCAGCGCGTAGAGGTCTTGTGGCTACGGCTGCGAGAAACGTCGACCAGTTTTCCTTTCTCTTCTCTGAGACCATACCTCGACTTCAATATGCCGCCAACTAGTCCATGGGGAAAGAAGCCACAACAAGTCAATACATCCTCGTCTGGCTTTCCCGGACTGAAGCCAAGTAAACCAAATGATCCTGTAACCAGATCTCAATATGAAGAAATCCAAGAGGACGAGCTCATTGCGTTGGCGTCCATCTACGGTGACGATTTCCACAGAATCGAAACCAAAACTGGAGCTTGGAAGGTAAAGGTTGCCCCAGAGATCTACGAAGTACCATTCTCATTTGATATTCTAGAAAGCCGAGCCTAGCTTTGAGATCCGTATCAAAACCTCGGACGACGATATCGCTGTCGTTCTATGCGTGGTCCTCACCGCCACCTACCCAAAACTGCCCCCTTGTTGAGCATCAAAGGCGATTTCAACCTCCGAGAAGGGACACGTTCAAGATCCAGAAAATCATTGAAACTAAGCCAAGAGAACTGGTTGCAGAAGAGCAGGCTATGATCATGGAAATTGTCAACGCTTGTCAGGAAACCCTTGATGAAGCTGCTGAAGCTAAAGCAGCGGGACTGGAACTACCAAGCTTGGTAGAAGAGCGAGCTGCGCATGAAGCCGCTGCAGCAAGGCTTGCCGAATGGCAAAAAGGGGAAGATGAAAAGAAGAAGCAATTGGAACATTTGGAAGAGGAGCGAATGCTTGGATCCCTGGTGGAAGACGAACTCAAGCGTCAGAAAGCAAAAGCTCAGGAGACTAAACGGAAGAGCCGTCCACCTCCAACGGTACTCCCCCACTCCTCACTAGATAATGGAAGTTTCTCAGGAAAAGACGATAGTCTTGCATTCGATCAGCCCGTCAACCTTGTCGATGCTAGTGGCAACCCGTTCCGCTTTCAAGTTGTCGCAAGCAAGGTCTGCATCCGACAGGGTCCTGCATCTAAATGCTTTACCGTAAGACCAGTGGCTGATCTAGCTGATGCTCCAACTCTTGTATTGAAACAAATTGATGTAGACTCGGGCGCAAAAGACCAAAATACATTCAAGCGACAGTTACAAGCTCTCGAGACAGAGTTAAAGTCACTAAAAGAGATCAGACATCAAAATATTCTAGATCTTTATGAGTTCAAAGTTCATAGAACAACCGACGAGGACCCAGATTCCGATTCACCTTGGACAGTGAGTGTTCTCATCGAGTATGCCGAAAAAGGGTCTTTAGAGGAATTCCTCGACATTGCAGGTTGTCTAGGCGTTGGCAAAGTTCGCGCCTGGACCATCGAGCTTCTCGATGCCCTTCGCTTCTTACACGATCATGGAATCGTCCATGAGGACATACATACCGGCAATGTATTACTGGTCCGAGAACCAGGCGGAGAGGTCAGACCAAAGCTTGCAGATGCATCGTTTCAGAAGAAGTTGCAAAATCTTAGTGGAAAGACGCAATCAAAAGATATGCTTGCTGTTGCAAAATCAGCTTATTGGTTCCCACCTGAGATAGCAAACATAAACCATCCTCAATATACGCAGAAAACTGATATCTGGGATTTTGGAATTATATTCCTTCAGATGGCGTTCGGTTTATCAGTCATCAAAACGTATTCTTCGCCCACAGCATTAGCCAGTTCCTTAGCTTTGTCGGATTCATTCAATGAATTCATCGTCAAATTATTCAAAGCAGATCCCAGGAAGCGGCCTCGAGCTTTCGAGTTGGGCTCATCTGAATTTCTTGCAACGGATGCGGAGCTACTAGACCACCAAGACATGTCTGCTTCTACATCAAGACTTGGCTCAGTATCCTCACTGCTACCTGTAACTCCTCGACGGCAGCGACATGACTCTTCAAACGCTTATACGGGCCCATTCTCTAGATACAGGGAGGACTTTGTTGAAGAGGGTCGTCTTGGCAAAGGTGGGTTCGGGGAGGTAGTGAAAGCACGAAAGAAGCTCGACGGCCAGATCTACGCGATCAAAAAGATAATTCAAAAGTCATCCGCGTCTTTGACTGAGGTATTGAAAGAAGTTCGCCTCCTTTCCCAATTGAGCCATCCGTCAGTAGTCCGTAAGTCAGCATTTTACTTCCGAATCTTGCGCTGTCTGGTTCTCTGGAAGGCAGACTTTCATTTGTTTTGTATTTACGGTAGACGGTAGCGGCGGATATCGAGCTGTGTCTCTACTTCCATTAGATTTCCTTTGGTGACCATTTCACTATCTCCAACTCCTATGAATTCTCGAGGTTATTGAAGCGTCTCAGGATCAAACCACGAGGATTTCATACAAATTGCCTTTTGCAAGGCATACTCTAGTGTAATTAGACGTAACAATCAAGACTAATCACTTCTTGCCATAGGTTACTACAATACGTGGACTGAAGAAGTCGCAGATACTTCCGAGACCGATGAGGATACTACAACAACCGAGGCTGCAACGACAGAAGATTCTGTCAGCGCGATGTCCCCCGGCACTGGTCCTAACATTGAGTTTGGGGTGAGCACTGGAGGCCTTGACTTTATGTCATCGAGCGGATATCCACAAATCGAGTTTGGATACGACGATGGCTCGGACGCCGTCGAGGATTCTGAAGAAGAGGACGACGATTCCACAAACCCGTCTAACCAAGATGTCCAAAATGGCGCGAAGCATCACAACAATTTGAGGAAAACAAGATCTAATTCGCGCTATCAGCGGCCTTTCAAAACGATCCTGTATATTTCCATGGAATACTGCGAGAAGCGTACACTTAGAGATTTGATCAAACGAGGGCTGCATAAGGACAGCGATGAGATATGGCGTCTGTTCCGACAAATTTTAGAAGGTCTCGTTCATATTCACGGCATCAATGTTGTGCACCGGGACTTAAAGCCGGAGAACATCTTCATCGACAGTACTTCCAGCGTCAAAATCGGTGACTTCGGGCTTGCCACAAGTGGTCAGCATGCGACGATAGACAGGAATCCTGCAGCATTGCAAACAATTAGTGGAGGGGACATGACAAGGAGTATTGGAACTGCTTTCTATGTCGCGCCGGAAATCTCATCTAGTGTTGGGGGCGGTTCATACACCAGCAAGGTAGACATGTACTCGCTTGGTATCATCTTCTTCGAGATGTGTTATAGGCCATTGATTCCGGGAATGGATCGAACCAAGGTTGGTGCAGAATTGAGGATGAAGCAGCCGCTTTTGCCAAAAGATTTTGACCCCGCGCAAAATGCCGTGCAAACGGACATTATACTATCACTCCTGAACAATAATCCGAAAGAACGACCTTCCGGTTCGGAGCTTCTCCATGGTGGCAAGCTACCAATGCAAATGGAGTCTGAAACCATTCGGCGGGCTTTGGAAGGCCTTTCGGACTCGGGATCTCCTTATTACCACAAGATGATGAGTACGTTGTTTTCAATGCCGAACAAACAAGCCAAGGACTTCGCTTGGGACATGAGCACTGTCAACCATACTGCCAGCGATCTTTTGCTTCAGGGTCTCGTGAAACAAAAGCTCATCTCCATATTTCGCAATCACGGAGCTATCGAAACCCCACGAAGCGTTCTCTTTCCTCGTTCGCGTCATTATGGGACAAACGCCGTTCAGTTGCTTGATGCCAATGGAACATTGTTGCAATTACCGTACGATCTTACTCTCCCGCATGCCCGGTCCATTGCAAAACATGAGCCGCCTGTACACCGGTCGTTCGCTTTCGGCCCTGTATTTCGAGACAGACAATCTGGTGGCCAGCCTCAGACCTTTGGCGAAGTAGATTTTGATATCGTTTCGCCCGACACTCTAGACCTGGCATTGAAGGAGGCCGAAGTGATTAAAGTTCTGGATGAGATAGTGACAGGTTTTCCTGCTCTAGCTTCGACGCACATGTGCTTTCATATCAATCACTCTGATCTTCTCAACCTCATTTTTGACTATTGTCGCATAGAGTCTAGCATTCGGGATGCCGTTGCGGATACTCTTAGCAAGCTCAACATTCGGGAGTGGACCTGGCAAAAGATCGGGGCCGAGCTAAGGTCTCCTCTTATTGGGGCATCCGTTACAAGTGTTGATGACTTGCAGAACTTTGATTTTCGAGGTAGGAGTTGCTTCTATTTCCTCATTGTGAGTCTTTGCTAATTACCTTAGACACGCCCAATAAAGCTTTCCAGAAACTGAAGACAATATTTGAGGGTACAAGTACGTTCGAGAAGGCATCTTCAGCTATTGCTCATTTACGAGACGTCATCGATTATACGAAACGTTTTCAGGTCCGTAGCAAGATTTACATTAGCCCTCTCGGAAGTCTGAAAGAAAAGTTTTGCAAAGGCGGCGTCACATTCTCTTGTCTGTACGACAAGAAAATAAAGGATGTTTTTGCAGCTGGAGGCCGTTACGATTCTCTGATCCGAGAGCATACACATCGTGCAGGTACAAATCTTACAGATTACCATGCTGTTGGGTTCAATCTAGCGTGGGAAAAGCTTGCTAGGCTTCCTAAGCCCGGACCCAGGGGGTTTTTGAGAAAGGCAGAGGAGGAGATTCATGGTATTTGGACTACAAAGAGGGTACGAAGAGCCCAACTATACTGAGTCTCTTTGCATCGACTAACAACTTTATAGTGTGACGTGCTCGTTGCTAGCCATGATGCGGCTATTTTACGAACGGCAGGTGTTGATATTCTGCAAAACCTATGGACGAACGAGATATCTGCAGAGCTTGCTCAAGATTCTCGGTCTCCAGAAGATCTCTTGTCCAAATACCGCGACGAACAGCATTCATGGATTGTCATTATAAAGCAGGATTCTATCCTCAAGGTGAAGAGTATGGCGAGAAAAGAAACACCCGATATCGATATTCCCACAACTCAGCTTCTACCATGGCTGAAGGGAGAAATCCGTGAACGAGACCAGAGAGACGGGACACAACATCGGTCCAAGCTGCAACGCCATAGCAGCCAACAAGATGCGCCCGGTGGCGTCGATCGTGAGCAGGAAGTCCGCGTGCTTACAGCAGCGCAAAAGAGCAAGAAATCGAACAGACGTAATATTGTCGAGCAGGCCCAATCTCGCTCGGCAAATCTGGTTCATTCCTTCTTAGATGGACCAATTGCGGCCGTTGAGACGACCGACCATGTTATGGACCTCGTTCGAGAGACTAGGCTCTCTGATCCAGAAAGCTGGAGGAAGGTTACGCATGCAGTCCCGTCAGCTGAGAGGAGGTATATCGGGGAGATTCATGATATGATGAGTACGATGGCGCACCAGAACAAGGATGTTACTCGGAATGCGTTTGTCTATAACTTCCGGACTGGTATGTGTATATATTATGACCTTGGAGCATGAGGTTACGAGGCAATGCTGTTAAGCGTTTTTATGGTTCGGCGTTTAGGAACTGTTTGGGGGAAGTATGGGGCTTTTCAGTGGGTGGGTAGTACATAGAAACTAGAAATAAAATACTACTTGGAATATAACTCTGCTCCCGCATTTTCCATAGAACTGAGTATCTTCATAGTTTAAACATGAATGAACTTAAGAACAGTTAGGTCAAGAGGAACCATGAAATGATTTAACCCCGTACATTCTATGCAGGTACCCGCGAGAACTATCAGGAAAATATGTATGTTTTTTTGTTTCCTTTCTACCTCAAGTGCTCGAGCAAGAATGCCATGGTGGAATGCGGGGCTTGAATGGCGGGGTCATCCGCCGATAGCCGGAACAGTGGAAAATAAATTATTGTTAGGACTTCCATCCACTTCATCAACTGTAGGTATGACGCTGGGGTCCTCGATATTCAATTGATATGGCTTGATTCTATATATTATTAATACCCTCATCTCCCCCGGTCTTATTTCTACCCCTCTCCTCCCCTCTTTACCACTTGTAGATACCCCGCTGAGCATCGACTTATGGCTTCTCAACCCGAGCTGGGCACTAAAGAGCCCGAGATAGCTACTGCCACTCCCGTTGTGTCTTTCTTGGGCCCGGTTTCTTCTTATACCCATCAGGTGAGGACGCTTTCAAGTTCCAGTCTCCCCTGGTCTATTGAACTAACAGATTATGGTCTCAGGCTGCGCTTTCATGCTTCGAAGCCGCCAAGTACATTTATAACCCTGCAGCAACAATCACTGGTAATAGAACTATGATTATTTGCTTCGGTTCTAGCTGATTGTGGCAATTTAGATGTCTTCGAGGGGGTCCAATCTGGAGAAGCGGCCTTTGGCGTTGTACCTTTCGAGAACTCAACCAACGGAGCCGTTATCTTTACCCTCGAGCTCCTGGCGGATCGGCACAATACATACCCAGATATCAATGTCTGCGGGGAGGCATATCTAGATGTCAGTCACTACCTGCTCGGCCACAAAGCTCCCCGAAACGCTCTGACGGACTCTCCCGATGTCTCCGGCAATTGTACTCCAACGACCTCGATCCCCAGTCCTCTCAAGCCACGAACAAAACCTCTGAGCAGTCTCAAGCACATCGATCGAATATACACGCACCCACAAGCATGGGGACAGTGCGAGACGTTCCTCAGTGCATACTTAAAGGGCATTGAGCGGATCGATCTCAGTTCCACAAGCCGAGCAGCAGAGATGGTGAAGGAAGACACAAGTGGCAGAAGCGCAGCGATTGCTAGTAGCCTCGCAGCAGAAATACACGGCCTAGATGTTCTCGCCCGGGGAATTGAGGACCGCGAAGACAACAAGACGAGATTCTTCATCTTGCGGAAGGGGGTGGATGAGAAGGCAAACGCCAGCACGGCAAAGACTAAGAGTCTGATTTCATTCACGGTTGATCATCGGTCACCGGGAGCACTGGCACAGGTCTTGGATTGCTTCCGTGCGTATACACTTAACTTGACGAGCATTAATAGTAGGCCGACCAATGATGTACCTTTTCAGTATATCTTCTTTGTGGAGTTTGAGGGAAGCAAGTTGGATGATCCGGATGGGAGGGTTGAGGGGGCTTTGGAATCTGTGGCTAAATTTGTGCAGAGTTGGAGATGGCTTGGGAGCTGGGATGATAAACTTTCAAGGTAGGATAGGATATGGTTGATCCATTATTAGAGTTATTGAGAAAACCCTCATTCATGGAAAGGAAAAGGGGGTCTACGGACATCGCGTCGCGTCTTATCGATAAGAGCTACGAATACTCCGTATTTAACCGAGTAACAGGGGTACAAGAGCTCACATCCATATCTCAGAGGAGCTCTATGCGACAGACATGTTATGGAATCAAATGACAGCTCAAAACCCCCTCTGAGATGTGAAATCGTCTTTGGTTGAAACTTTATTCTTTCCTCTTTCCCCACTCAATGCTTGACTTAAAACCCAATATGAAGTCCTTTGGAGTCAAAAGTCTGCAGCGCAGCCTCCGCTCATCCTCCCCGAATCCAATTCCAAAGAGCCTTGCTCGTTGTTCATCAACACAAGCTTCTCTTTACAAAAAGCTCACAAGCCGCCCTCCCAACAGGATTTTTGACGACCTGTCGCCCATGCTCTCTCATCGTCTCAACATAACACTGGCTGATTTCTTACCACCATCCTGCTATCCTCCTGGGTTTGACAGAAACGACCCCAACCCTAGCATTGAGCGTAGACACGCGCGGCACAGGACTCTACCACCCGGACACCACCTAGTTTATTTTCCAACCCAGGTTCCCGACAGTGAGCTTCTTCCAGATGGCACTGACTCGGTTCAGTCACCGGGCGAACCATTTGTTCGCCGCATGTGGGCTGGGGGCTCCCTTAAGTTTTCATATGGCGGGGGGGTGAGTTTCGATACCGATTCCCGTTCCGAAGGGTATTGGTGCGAGGAACAGGTGAAAAATGTTACAATGAAAGGGGAGGGAGACAATGAGAAGGCATTTGTGACTATTGAAAGGCGGATCAGAGAAGACGATAGTAAGAAGGACGAAGTCCCCTCACACGATGCAGTGATAGAAACGAGGGATTTGGTGTTTATGAAAAAAGAAAAAGTGCAGCCGCCGCCAAAGAAGCTGCTAACAGGCCAGACAGAGTCGTTAAACGTATAATTTCCCTTGTCACATCTATTAAATGCAAACTAACCAACTGCATAGCTGTTCAAGAGCCAGATTTCAGTGTATCAATGACTCCTACAAAAACCCTTCTTGCCCGGTTTTCTGGTCTCAGCTTCAACGCTCACTTCATACACCTTGATCCTCAGTATGCTCGCGAGGTAGAAGGGCATCGGGACCTTCTAGTACATGGACCTCTCTCATTGATCATGATGCTCTCAGTGCTCAATCCTCAGTTGAAAGAGCATGAACGTATTAGTAGTTTTGATTACAGGAATTTGGCTCCGCTCTATGCGAATGAAGAAATGAAGATCTGTGTACGAAGGGATCGGGAAAAGAAAAGCAGGTTCAATGTCTGGATTGAGGGAAGTGGTGGGGGGTATGCCGTCAAAGGTTCTGCCCTCGTGATAAATCAGGGGGAAGTGGGTAACGGTTGAGTATATGTAAGTTAACTCTTTTGGCTCCTTCAACAAACCTGACATTGATACTGCAGTTGTCTATAGTCTAGGATGGTTGGTAAGAAACAAGGTCTTGATAATAAAGATATACGAGCAGCGAAATTTCTAGTCTCTATTTGATGTCAGACAGTTCGTATCTGTCGGGATTCGGCTCGTACAGCAGACTTTATCTAGATCATTTCAGTACGAGTACTCTGAGGAGGTCAGCAGGACAAGGATGCTATTTTGAAAATAACGATTAGCTACCTTCTTCTTGCAACTCCAATGAACTAAGTCATAAAAGAAGCATGGCTTCTAGTGGCTGCAGTAGTGACTAACAAGCATTTACAACCTTCCCTTCGTACAAGACAAGTATGTGCGGTGCGGTGCTTCCAATCCCTGTCCTTGACCCTGATCACACCCGCGCGGCTTACTTAGCTTCATCCAATCCACTCACATTTTCCAATTCTGCCATTCCGGCACTCGTTTGATGTTGTGAATTGCTTCAATTCATTTTCTCAGATCTGTAGAAGAGTATTGGAGCTGTCCCTTTCAATTTTGATTCACAATAACAGCCACTCAGCCCCATCGACACCTCACCACACCACACCACCCCGACTAGTCGCCGATCCCGCCTAGTTAAAGTAGGTACGGACCTCCAACGGCGTCATAACCCTCGACTAACCATTCAGCTTGCTAGACCTAGACCTAAACCTAGGCTAGACCTTGACCTGGATCTCGAAAACATGTGGTAGCTTGTTTCATGGAATAATTGCATTGCTTCCTTTCCGACTTTTATTAATCCCCTTCATTCCGTTGAACATATTCTCTTCTGTTCTGCTCTGTTGTCTTCTCCTCCTCCCTTCCCTTCCCTTCCTCTTCTGGCGTCCATAGTCTTTTCGGTCCACCGACCTACGACCAGTCAACCCTCTGGACAGCAACAAGCCATTTCGTGTCTCTGAGCTTTGTCTACGTCCTGGCCTTCCAGACACACCCGTACGTACATACGAAGTGAACTCTGCGGCGTCAATTTTCGGTCTGGTGGGCGACAGAGCTGCTGCTATCGCTATCAGGCCACGCGGAGCAGTTTCCGCATGATCTCTCGATGCGATTGAGACCTGTCTGGTCTTGCAGATTGTACTCGCAGATCGCAAATATACAGGAGGCCTCGAACACACAAGGACAATGGCGCCCTCGATAAAGGAGAGCGGGGGAAGTAGTGGTCGGCGCAAAAGTATGAATCTGTTCTCACGGTCGTCACTCGGGAGTCTAGCGCAGATCAACACGGATGTCGCGAACGACGAGGGAGGGAAACATGATAAGAGGAAGCAAGGAAAGAGGGCATCTTTGTTTGGTTTAGGACCGTCTTCGAGTTCGGATCTCGGTCATGATGGGACGATGAGCCCCATAGGCAGCGACAGATCGAACTCCCCAAAGTTCCGACCTCGAACCCTCCAGAAGAACCGACCCGTCTCGATATTTGGCTCCTTGGGCAGACGATCGATGAACAACGTAGATGAGGGGGTGGTGGAGGAGTTGGCTGCCTCTGCACCCGATTCCCCCATCGATGTGCTTTGGGAAGGTCCTGCATTGGAGCCGGGTGTCTCGCCCAATAACAACAACACAGTGCGGCACCATGGCGAGGTTCAGACGACTATTGGATTATTCAGAAAGAAGAAAGAATACTTGGTATTAACAGATACGCACTTAATACGGTGTAAAAGCCAGTCTCGAGCCGCCGAAATATTTCCTAAAATTCCCCCTGTTTTCGGACGGGCAAACCAGACTCGACATCCTTCTACAGCGTCTCTAGGCTCTTTGCACGAAGGTCAATCTGGGCATTCACATACGTCCGCCGAGAGTGAGAATCGAATACCTCTGGAACAAATTGTGTCGGCATATCGGGTTGAAGATGGACGACCTTTTTTCACGGCTGAGGTGGTCTATCTAGATGAAAAGTACGCTGGAGCGGGGTCCATCCAACTTATGCTCCATGACCCAGAAGAAGCAGATCTTTGGCTTTCGTCCATCCGAGGAGCTGCTCAGAAAGCAAGGCTTCTCCAGAAGGTGCCATATTCGCATCGAGTTATTCAGTATCTAGTCAACATCGTGAGCTCACTTCATGATTACGATGTAAACCATTTTCAAGTTTTTCGAGTCGTCCGGAGGCAGACTGCTACTAAATCAACTCGGGTCTCTTCCGATGATCTCCATAAAGTTGGATCTTCGGTTTACTACATGGTCATCGGTCTTCACTCTCTTCACATGATACCAGTACCGGATTTCAGTGATTCAGCTGGGCGGCTTCTTGTTCCTAAGGCAAGAAAAAAGGCATATGGGATTGTGACGCTCTTCTCGATGACGGTCAACACTAAGGGAGAGGATGATAGATTTGAATTAGCTTTTCGGTATGTAACACGTCTTGACAAGCGCAAGCCCGTATTTCTCTTAGCTACTTGATGCAACTTCATATTGACGCCGACTGCTAATCCCATATAGTATGCCACTTCAAGAAGTTGCAAAAGTAGAACTCGCCGCATTCGCGAACCCTGATATTGTCCTTGCGCTGTATAGAGCTTGGCAGTATCTAAAACCATTATGGGCCGACCATACCTTCTTATATAACGGACCAGAGGCTCATTTAAGCAATGGTGAAGATATTATGGATTATGAGGGTGATGATTGGTTTGAACGAACTCTCGTGGCTTATTGTATAGCCTATGGTGTATGTCACCCTTCAAGCTCTATGCTGCCTCCCAACTAACTAACTATAAAGTGTAATGCGAGCAACATCATATATGCAATTGACTTGGAATGCGAAGACGCCCCTCAATTCAAACTGTATCCGCCGGCATCTGCAGCCACGTATTCTGTTTACGAACTGTTGGCAATTATGCGAGCTTTACGATACAATGAAGAGTTCCGGTCAATCTCCTTTAGAGACGTTAACTTGCATAGCCTACATGGTGTTCATGACTCTAAAACAGATCACATGTGTCACAAGACGTGGGATGGTAAGTAATGTCTCAAAATTTGTTGGAATGACACTAACAGAGTAGGACGTGATATCTCTAAATTCTCCATCAATCCTTATCCACGATCCCTGCTGTATCGGGAGGTCCAGGCTCTGGCACTGAAGTCCAACACTCTACGGAGGATGGATTTTGGAAACACCTTACCTCAACGAAGACCCAAAGATACGTACGATCTAGAAACTGGCGATTCGGACAAAGATCCGGGGTGTGAAGTAATAGGTGCAATTGGCTCTAGCCAAAGAACAGCTTACCAACGTTAGTTGGATTGTGCTGAATGGTATAGAATTGGGAGAGACTGATTTGGAAGAAATGCGTAAGTTCTTAATCATGTCCTTTGATTCATACGGGTTGTGTTAACCCCAGGTAGTTCCCGCTCTCAACAGGAGAAGATCGGCCGTCAGAGCTATAGAATGCTCACGATGTGGTCTCAGTGACCGGGGCATTGTGCAGTTGTTGAGTCATATGGAAAAACAAAACGCCACAATCGAGTGTGTCAATATATCCGATAATTCTGGTCGTATCGACCTTGACCGGTTCTCAGCATCTATGACCCGTTTTTCACGGATCCGGAGACTGGATATCTCAAGGATCACTCGGACATCTGGAGATAAACCTCTTATTGCGGCCGAAGTTTTGCTGTCCTGGAAGCTGGAAGAGCTAATCATGAATGGAGTACCTGTAAGTACTTAGATCCCATGAAAATTGTGTACTAACAGCAATAGGTCAATGATGAAACCCTCGATGCAATCGCATCCTATCTGAAAAGTCCCATGTCAGATGGACTTCGAATTTTGCAGATGGATCAATGCAATTTGAATGGGTCGCAAGTCGCCCATCTAATGAGAGCTATGACAAGAGTTCCTGGAGAAGCCCGTGAATTACAGCTTCACGTAAGCGCCAACAGGTTTGAGAGGGGTGTAGGCGATATTGCCGCAGCTATTAAGGATAATTGTACCCCGGCGACTTTTGTTGCACGTATGATTGAATTTGAGAAAGAGGATCATTTCAGGGAGCTACTAGCAGCTCTTCGGACGAACAAAACTATCCGAAATCTGGATATCTCGAAAGCATCGCTCCCGTATGACGCCAATACTGAGACGTGTGACGCTCTTAGGTTGGTGTTTGCTGAAAACACGACGTTACAAGATCTGGATATCTCGGGCGAACAGGCGCACCTAGAAGTAACTCGATTTGGAATTGGTTTGAATCTTGCTCTCACAGGTCTCAAAGAGAACACAACGCTGAAAGTCTTACGGATCGAATATCAAAACCTGGGTTTGGAAGGAGCGAATACCCTTGCTTCGGTGCTAGAAACAAATACGGGTCTGGTCAACATTCATTGCGAGCACAACGATATCAACCTTCAAGGCTTCACTACTCTGGTAAATGCTCTTGCCAAGAACTACACTGTTCTAGAGCTGCCATCCATGCAAGATGATCAATCTGAGTCCATGAAGCGATTGAGTGTCAGCTTGAGGGAAACTCGCAATACCTCCCATTCGTTGACGCGCGAGAAACAAGTAAAGAATTCTATGGGCCGCACATTGACTAAATTTGGGGTGTCATCGAAAACTAAGCCGCCACGGCCAGATATGACACCTCAGGATCTCGAATCCGTCGTTCGAGTCCTCGGAGAGCGATGGGTCACCGAGATACAACGAATGTTGATGTTCCTAAATCGGAACAACCGGATAGCGTCTGGAGAAGAGAGCATAGAAGGTCAAAAAGCTTTGGACGAGTATCACTTGCGGCCTACCACAGCACTGAGTGATGGGGGTATCTTGGAGCAAGTTATGAACAACACAACGCCGAAAGCAGACCTGCCAAATCCTGTGGACGAGCATATCATCAGTAAAATGGGTGGCTTGAGCGTCACAGACGCCGAAGTGACGAAAAGCGAGCTGAATTCGATTCGATCCATCGAGTCGGAGAATGACACTATGAGATCTCTTGGAACCGAACTAGGCGAGAACAGAAGCGAATTGGACAAGGAGGCTTATAGGAAGTCGATCGAGGCCGGAAATCTCCCGCCTTTGCCTAGTATCACCCTCGGGGGCAGGATGTTTGAGCTAGACGGGCCGGGCCTCTTTAACATGGAGGACTGATGCATTTTATGGAGCATGGATCGCGTAGCGTGGATGAATGGGGGAGTTGGATTGTGCATTTGGGAATCGTTTTGACTCCCATTGGAGTATTGCATGGCATGGACGGCGTTCCAGATGGGTTGCTTTCTAATAGGCGATCAGTGATTGAGGGATAGGTCAATAGCGGTGATGAAAGGAGCATACATGAACGAACTTGGTTGCTAGTCGATGTATAGGATACCGGCATGTTTAGATTAATGCCCAGCGTTTAAAAACTGCTACAGAGATAGCTTTTTCCTGTCCTCCGAGTAAAGTGACGTTGTAATTCTCCATAAGTTTATAACTGGACTGACCTGCTGAGGACTGATTATCTGCTCACTTTGATGTCACACGGGTAGCTGCTTCTAAAATCACCCTCCCTCCACATTCACCTCAACAAGGAATGCCACTCTCTCTGCCGCTCCCCCATGTCGCATTATGACAGTTTCCTTCGGTGTCATAGAGGATGAATGATCCCGTATTAGAGTTGGCATGTGCCTTAACAACCACAGTCTTCATCCATAGGTTACTAATGATAATGATAATGATAATAATAATAATAATAATAATAAACAATAAAAGCTTTCAACTAGGGTAGAACTTAAAGTACTAAAAAAAAGCAAAAGACTGACCAAAAAGAAAGAATGCCAAAGCAAATGTAAATATATCAAAAATATCAAAAAAGATTAGGCCAGGACACCCTCGAACAAGTTCGACGATTCATTTTTACAGAGACCTAGACCAGTACACCATTACACATTGGATGTAACGTGTATTTTGTTTATTGAGTTATATATACCCACTACCCTATCCTCGGGCGGGTGTATTGGTTAATGTGAATAGATACTGTAACAAGGTGCGGCCGCGCCAACTGGTCAAAATCGCGAAGTGCAACAAAACGTTTGGGTTTCCTACTTAGGAACATTTTGCTGTAAGGAATTCACTTTGAAGGAGTAAGGTAGGTAGGTACTGTACCATAGAATATAGAATAGCTGCTGAGATCTGCGTGGCTGCTCATTCATGTAAAGAGCTCTGTAGCTGGGTCTGGCCAGTCCTCTTCGCATCACCCCCCTTCTTCCACGAATCGCACCCACAACACCTTCTGACCAGCCCAGCACCGCGAAAATGACCAACCCAGCACCAGCAAAGACACTCTATTTCGCCTACGGCTCCAATCTCTCTCTAACTCAAATGGCATCCCGCTGTCCGGCATCCACGTACCACGCCCTGGCCGCACTGCGCGGTTGGAAATGGATTATCGGGGAGAGGGGCTACGCGAACATCGTTGTTTCGCCTGCCGAACCCGCGACTGCGAGATCTGCTTTTGGGTTGAAGGGCAAGCCGTTGCCGCCTACTGATGAGGAAGAGGAAGAAAAGGGGGGGGATTATGTAATAGGCATGCTTTACCATCTATCGCCTGCGGATGAGGCGGCCCTAGATCGAGCAGAGGGCGTACCGTTTGCATACGAGAAGCAAATGCTCGACGTCTCTGTACTTGACGCGCGAGGGCAGGAGACGGGACAGCGGGTCCAGGCGTTGGTTTATATTGATGTGGCGAGAACGGGGACGGGGGTGTGTAGGGAGGAGTATGTTGGGAGGATGAACCGAGGCGTGCGAGATGCGGAGGAGAAGGGGGTGAGTGCGAGGTATGGTGAGTAGGTTGTTTCTGTTTGATTTTAGGTTTTGATTTGAGCAAGGCTGGAGAGAGAAAGAGGCTAATGCATGTAGTGGGGAAGTATTTGAGGCCTTTTGTGAGGGACGAGGAGGTCTTGGGTGAGGTGGAGGATCCGTTTCATCCGGAGAAGAATAGGTGAGCTTCTGTGGTGGAAAGCTACTTGTTGGCGCACTAAGTGTATTGGAAGAGCTGGACAATTACAGTCTCTTCCATAAGTCAAAGCTCTTTTAATGCCAAAACAAGAAAGAATCCGGCAGGTCAAAAAGGGGACAATACCTAATCTGTATTTTAGCTCGCAAGGGGAAATAAGTGAATGTGCTACAACACACTACGGCTAAGTAATCACTTTTGCGTGTAAAACAAGGTCAAGTATAATGTGTGAAAATTGGGCTTCATATACTCATTCGTGTCGGTCTATACAATTGATATATGTCTATCCACCCATCCGTCCAATTATTACCGGAAGAACCCCAGCTCCGAGAACCCTCCCCCCTTTCACCATGCCCTTAAAATCCGAACCCCAACCACCCAGTGACCCCTACAGCCAATTCATGCGTCTATCTCCCCAAAAGCCCCGATGACAAGGGGAAAAGCGAGAATCATTTTCGTGATAACGTCAGAAGCGAAGTATTTGTACAACTATAAAGTTCGTGAACTGAAAGTGATATCCTTCATGCTATGCAATGACCAGCGCTTGCAATGCTGATATATATAAAGGAAGAAATGCAAAATGCGTCGCTATATGGCAGCTGATATGTTCATGTAATGGCGTTGAGGAAGGGACTGAATAGCAACTCTTCAGCACTTGGCCGCTTGACATGCTCGACCTCAAAGGCTTGTTGCAAGAAAGTCTTCGCGTCAGAACTGGCATGATCTGGAATGGTGGGGCTGATCTTAGCACCACCGATCTTGAAGATTGCTTGTAGTTGCGAGCAGTCGGGGAATGGATGCGTTCCAGTCATCATCTCAACGACGAGGCATCCAAGTGACCAGATATCGGCTTTCCTGGTATAAGATGTCTGCTTTACCACCTCGGGAGCCATCCAGAAGACAGATCCTTGAAGGGATGGTCGATTCTTGTTTTGAGAAGCACCAGTAAGGATGTTGGAGGCCTCCATCTTTTTCGAGATACCAAAATCAGAAATTTTTTATGCCACCTTTGTTGTCGACCAAAATGTTGGCGCCCTTGATGTCTCGATGGATGATATCCCGTCCGTGTAGATAGGCGAGACCAGTGACGATTTGACGGACGAAGTTGCGGATAAGGGGTTCCCGAAGAGCTCCATAGGAGTTGAGCATAGTCTGGACTGATCCACCAGGAACGTACTCGAGGAAAATGTTGAGGGTCTCTGAGGAAGAGCTAGCACCGAGATATTGTACAATATTTGGGTGCTGAAGGTCCCGCAAAAGACTGATCTCACGCTTCAGGGCATCAATCATACTCTTCTTTCTCGCATCATTGGCGCTGTTTGAGCCAGGTGAGAGTGCCTCCACCTGTTTAACGGCTAGAAGCTCTCCAGTGACAGCATGTAGAGCCAGGTACACACTACCAAATGAACCTTGTCCAATAAGAGCACCTTTCATCCACTTGCTATCGTCCCAAGAATCTCCAGCCAGAAAGCTTTGTAACTCTTCATCAGCATCCTCTCCGTCTTCAGTCAGAGCCTGGCTTATGTCTCGCAATGAGCCACTAGCTTCAGTACTGGCTTCATCAAAATAGCTCTGGGTGTTGCCATCTGGGTCTGTGACATTCACATTTGTAGTATCGGACCCGCTATCGAAGGAGACATATGACTTCCGATTGGGCTCGGTAGGAGACTCTTCCTGTACGCGCTCAAGTAACGATGATGCTGTTGAATCTCTATAGCGGTTGCTATTGCCCCGAGATAAGTCCAAGGGTTTGACCTTTGCAAGGTGGCCATTACCATTTAACCAGGTGTCGGCAATGGTCGGCATTGGTGGGGCATCTGCGACACTTGATGCAAAGCTCAAGTTGCTTGCAACACTAAGTCGGCTGTTGACCTTGCTTAGACGCGTTGATCTCCGCAACGACAGCCGGGCAGTACGGTCAATCTCTTCTCGAGGATGGTCCGGGAAGTAGGTTGTCAAGTCGGAAGTAATCAGCTCACTGGGGGGCCTTTGACCAAAGAATTGACGAAGGACTTTCTTTCCAGCAGTTGGTCTGTGTCTGGTAGTATCCCGTGGTTGCTCCATGGAAGGGGGGCGTTCTAGATCTTTGACAGTGTTCCATATGTTGTGCTCTCGCTCCCCAGCGGATACAGCTGAGCCAGTTGACTGAAATGATGCGGGTGAGAGGGGGTGTTGCAGACCACTATTCCAGCTCTCACCAAGAACCTGTTGTAATTTTGGTACACTTCGTTTGTTGTCGGCGCTGTCAAGAGCCCGAGTGTGATTAACAGCGACCTCTTCCATCGCGATAGCAGCTGCCCGTTTAATCTCGGCATCACCCGGGGGTCCTTCATGAATCTTTCGAAGCATCAGACGGTTTCTTTCATTTCTCTTTGGATCCTTAATAATACGCCAGAGTTCTGTTTCAGATAGGCGTCGACATTGAGTGGGGTCAGCTTCCAGCCCGGACAGTACATAGAAACAGTAGCTTCGAATACGATCCTCACGGAACTCGTGTTTCCTCAATGTCAATCGCATAACTTCGTCAACCGACTGGCAATCCGTAACCTTGAAAACCTTGGTCCGGTCTCCCGCGGAAATGACTCTGACCAATCCTTGATCTGGTGGTAACAGGGCCACCAGATTTGTGTCGACACTACCGTTGCCCCTATGGTGGACGATACGTGCTGTCTGTGGTTGTCCATCCGCAGGTGTAGTAGGTCTTCTACCACTAATGGTCGCTGCACTCGAAGGAATACTCGAGCCATTGAAGTAGCCTTGTGCATTCTCTCGCCTTGTCGTTTCGGCTGGGCTCATCACTCCATACCGCTGCTGTCTGACTACCCTAACCTCTGATCCCGTGAGGGGAGAATTGGGTCTTGAAGGAGCCTTGGTGACATTTTCGGGTATGGCAGTTGCCGGGTTAAAGCTTTCGAATTGTCTCGAATACCTTTTATAAGCTGGGGGTGTTGGCATAGCTCGGCTTCCGGAATTGGGAGGTCGTGGAGACCCAGAAGATGATGGTGTATAGGCATCGAGGCCGGCAAAAGAATCCTAAAAGAATCAGCCCTGAATCACAACATGTTGTATGTAGAGACCTACCCTATTCCTTTTCTTCTGGTTGGCGTACGCCTTTGTTCTAAGCTTTTTAATGCCCAGAAATAGACGGACGCGATCCCCAATCTTTTCGATCCCCATCTCTTGGAGCACTGCTTTGTCCATTTCCAAGAGATTCTCCCCATTAATATTATTCTTCTTGAACAACTTCTCATAGTCTCCGCAGTTGACACTCCTTAGCCAATCACAGACTCTTTCTTCATCCCAATTCTTCGCGGATTCTGGCCCTTCGACATCGGAAAATTCGGACTCTGTCGGGCTGGCAAACGACTGATGTGAAGTCATCATGGCCGGGGCCCTTCGACTTGACTGCATGGCAGAGCTCTGCGCCGAAGAGCTGTTGGAAGTCGAGAGTAGGGGCGCCGGGAAGGGCGTCTTGGAAGCTAACATGGCCATCGTGAGGAATGCTAGCTATGCATAGAGCTGCTTCGCGGTAGACGACTGAAGTTTTATTAGTTTTGCCGTGTTGATGAGAGCCCCGTAGTCTGCAGGAAGGACTGATGTACATGTACAAGTACTGTATGTTACAGAGGCTGGGCAGATTGATTGTCTTGCAGCACGATCGGCTGACGTGCGAGATCTGCCAAGATTCGTGTCGCCGATGATGCTTTTCCTGGGTTTTTGTGGAGTGATCGCTGCGAGAGTATTTCTCTTCGAGACAACCAGCGACGCGGTGTTTCGGATGGTTTGGCGTGGTTCGTGAGTGGATCTCAAAGAGCGACAGTCGCGGGAGTCTTAAGTGAAGTAGCACAGAAGAAGCATGAGTGAGAACAATGAATCTCCGGGATCCAGGCCAACAAGGAACAAAGGCAGAGGCGGAAGGGGGAGGGGAGGGGAGAGATCTAGAGAGAGGAGGGGATTCTGAGAAACGGAATTATGGACGGTGGATGGGGTTGAATAATCAACAAGCGTGTGCTGTGTTGATGCTGTGGTGCTGCTGGACGGGGCGCTTCGCACTTGAAACAAGCTGGTGGCCGTGCCCGTGCTTAGAGATGCTCTAAAATTCGCTAAAAAGGCGGCGTGCCCCTTCCCCTGTCGCTGGTCGTTTGGGGGAGATGAGATGAGATGAGATTCGATAATATGATAAGACCCGAATTAAGACTTTCTGTTCGGACTTGGATATGAACTCTTCGCTTTGCAATATTTTACAAACAATGCAGTCAGAGTTAAAGTTAGAACTCTGCGTGATTCCCCTTCCCTCACCCCCCAGTCGTCTCGTATGGAAGAAGTCAGCCTGGGCCTGGCTGGCCTGGCCTGGAAAGTTTGGATCGGGCTCAGCTACAATGAGGGAGTGGTACGGAGTCCGTATACTACATCCTCAGCACACCGCACCAGCCGAAGAAAGTCCAGGAGTCCTGTCAGCCTGTAAATCTATAAACAACTGTACTCGCCAGTAAAGTGTGGTTTCGTTGCGAGCACTTGCTCGCCTTCCAATAATCATCATCCTTCGCGGGTGTCTGGAGGGTGGTTCAGGACAGGCAGACAAACAATGAAGCCAATCAATCCTTGCTTCTTTTCCAGCTCACTGCTCAGTCGTTAAAGGCTGCTGTTTTCGCTCCTTGGGACCCCCCCCTTTCGGCGCCCGTTCAACTCGAAACAACATCGGGGCTCATATGATTCCCAAATTAGGTTAGCGCCCGCAGATGTGGCACATCAAGCGTTTTGGAATCTGACATCGACAACCACATCTCTCGAATCCCAACTCCAGATCAACCGCTCACAAGACATCCTCACGTCGGCAACCATCGCGAACCGCGTGGTCTCATCCAAATATCCCAGTAATCTGGATTCATGCAATACTGAGCCCAGCAATGCCAAATACGGACGTATGATCTTCATTGTTGTACTCAATCCAAAGACTGGGACCTGTCTATCTTCGTCTGAAAGTCGCTCCCTTTCATCAGTGGCCTCATGTAAGGCCGGGAGATGTTATCACTTGAGACATTCCCAGTATTCTGCTTAACAACACTTGCGTGTCCTGGAGTCGTAAGGCTAAATAACATTTCAGTGAAACGGCACCTACTCAATATGGTTCAACTCGTGATGACTCCATTAAACCAAGAATCAAGTAAGTCCTTGGCAAACAGTTACTTTGTATTTATCTTCGTTATCAACCCATGGCGAAGCTCGCCGGGCAACCTATGCCGTCTCCCAAGACTGATGGAAGGGCAAGCGGTCCACTGGTGAAACAAAACGACGTCAATCTGAGTGTAACTGAGTTTTGCGGCATACCGATGACGCCGGTATTTATCACGAATGCCGTTGATGTAAATATTGTCACCCGGACGCCATATTAGCGCCAGCCTCGCACGCTTCGCACGGCTTGGGAGAGAACGTGGCGGTGGGACACATTCGCATCGCTTCTTCTGAAGACTGCGTTTCCATTTTGGGACACCAGCGCCCTTCTAGGGGCGAGTGATATAAGGTTTTCCAGTATAGTAGTAGGTCTGAGATGCATCCATCCTTTCTAGGTACAGCACTAGTACAGTACAGGTCCTTAGCAGTTGAACTGCAACTTTCCACTTAAAGCCAGGATATGACTAGGGTAAAAGAGGGTTTCTATTGGCTGAAAAAAGCCCCTGGACAGATCATTTATGCCTTATTCGGGGATCAAAACTGCTAAAAA
>QGMJ01000443.1:0-27646 GCA_007821545.1 Lachnellula subtilissima
GGGTTGATGTGTGTTTTGTAGTGGGTTTTGGGAAATATAGTTTGTCTATGGATTGTGGAGTTTTATTTACGTGTTGATTCAAGTGGATCACTTATGCTCCCTCTTCATTACAGCGTTCGAGAGCTCTAGACTTGCAAGCAGAGCACTTTCTCGTGAATGCTAAAGCCTTTTAGAAGATGTTGCGCATTCTATTGCACTTCGCAACTCCCTAAATCAAACGCCTTAACCATGCCTAATAAGTACTTCTACTTTTTCATGTATCTCCCATATATATATTACATCTAATTTCATATTCTCTTCATGCAATCCCCAATCCACCTCGTGTCTTGTCTAAATTCACGTGAATGTTCACATGATCTCCATTTTAGGCAACCACTTTGAACCTTTGTTGCATTTCGCATTTTCTGCTTTAATTGCATTTAACGTCACGTGTATTACTCCACATAACTTCCATTTTAAGTGCTTTCTCGAGCTAGCTTGTTGCAAGTCGCGATGTCTGTGTCTGTGCTCTGGCGTTGATCCTAATTGGATTTGTGTGGTTATCTTATAGTTTCAAGCACAGCACCTCAAACTCTACGGAGTAACCAGATACTAAAATAAAGTAAAGCTATATGGGTGGTTTTGTGGTGGCAGCAAACTGGGGTTTTCACGTTGAATCACCAATTTCATGTAGCCACGGAAGATCAGAAACTTCAAACTATACCTAGCTAGTACAGTTTTACTTGTAGAATCAAAATATGGAATTGTCTGAAGAAGTTCAAGCTGTAGATAAGTGCAGCGCTCCACTGCGGGAAAATCAGAGCATATAGCCTGTTATAGTAGCTATAACTTCTAGGTGTGCACTATTAACAAAAAGCCTGTATTTACTAATAAGCCCGTCCCGTTAATATAGCTTGCTCCTGAAATACTCAAGGAAACTATAACTTCCGCAACTTCCTCTGCATCTGCTGGCCTTTCAGTCGGGGATGCGGTCGCTATAACTTTTTTCTAGCCCGGCTATCTACCTAGGATTATATCCAACATTAGTGTCGCTACCCATGATGGGCACAAGGCGTTGACTCGATTCTGATTCTTCGCATTATCCAATGCTGCATACAAATAAGTGTCTGGAAATCAAATCATGAGAATAAGCAACTTACCAGCAAACTTTGGTCAGCTCTATGACCGCATGCTTCTAAGCCGTGTAAGCCATTATGCCAGGTCCAGCTGCATGTGATAATGCTGACGCAAGATTGACAATAGATCCACGCCCGTGCTAAGACTGCGTTTGATGCTATGACGGCCTCTCACTTGTAGGTATCAAGTCACAAACTAGATGCCTTCCTGAGCAGGTGCATAAGTGGAATAGGTGTAGAAAAATATCATGACGCTGAGTTAACTACGGACATTCTCCCACTAAAGAGCCAGCACAAAATAACAATCTAATCTCCAGCCTTCCATAGGTGACTGGCAAGAGATAAAAATAAAGACATCCGACCGGACCAGAAACAAAAGCCCTTTCTCCACAATACAAGAGTAAAGCATAAAATTGGTTCAGCTCACTGGATATGCCCTAACCACACGCGTGAGTGACTTTCCCGCCCCTCTAGTCGACTGAACTCATTATTGTTTAGGCAGGGCCACGTCTCTCGCTCCTATTTCGGATTTAGACATTGAGAATTCGGCTAAAACGCAGGCAGTGAACGCCAAAGGGACCATGCTATGCTTGCGATCAGTGACAAAAGCTATGCTTAACCAAGAGGTAAGAATGTACGCAGGCGTGGTCTGATTGTAAGAAGTCTGAAGCGTTAATTCGAACTCTTAAACACTAATTTTCACGTTATGGTAGTGTAGTTGCAACTATGGGGGCAGCGAAGATTGGAACTAAATTCTCTTGATTCGAATATAATAGAGCATCCATTTTGAGTTCATATAATTACTTAGTGCCGCTAAAACTAATTTGATTCCCCCTTAGGGTTTGTTAATTTAATAACATATACTATATTTGTCTAACCAAGTGGCTAGAAATAGCATTTAGATGTAGCAGATTACTCTTTATTACTATGAATGATTCCTATAGAAAAAGCGAGGCTTGAATTTCCACGCTACGTAGAGTAATTAGGCAACGGGGTTTATTAAACAAGCGGAGCAATGTAAAAAGATTTCCTCATAAGTCATAGATATAATAAGAGGTTTCTCCCCTCTGTTCTGAGACATCTATTCAAATAGGGTATAGGAATCGAGATTTACGAGTACTGACGAGGAAAGGCACGAAATCGGCGCAAAAGGGAGGTAGTATGGAGGAGTTGAATGAGGGTCACGTGCGTACATTTGGCATAGGACTGGCACAAGCAACAACACCACAGAACAAACACAAGCATAGTGTCATTATATGTCAAAGGAGTGATCGTGAAACAAAGGTGGGGAATTCGATGGCTAGCTAATCCAGCTTTCAGGGAAGAACTTATAGGCCAGTCATATGACTAGTCTAGTTAGTGGGCCGGACCCGAGTGAAAACGAAAAGCGGGATCTCCCCACCACAGTAGATTAAAGATTAGGAGACTTGCAGTAGACGATGATGGATTACATTCATTTAGAAGCAACTATTTACGTACAGCGAAAGTTATTGCGTCCCCGCTAACAATGAGGCAAAGCAAGTGGAGAAAGAAGTAGTTGCCAAAAGAAAATTCAAAAGCTAACAACATACAACAGCAGGTATTCGCTGGTGGTCACCCACCCAACTACTAATCTGCCGATCTAAGGCTTGTGTATGGCAGAGCGGACGGGATGCCCAATGTTCCTTAGTCTATGGTCGTATGTGTAAGGAGTTTACTTATTCCATATTATCAAGTCCATCAGGTTTTACTACTTCGTAACTCGAGGCTCTTTATAATGCGGACAGGATGCCCAATTCTCCTCGGTCTAAAGGTACGCCAGCCTTAGATCCGCGACGGAAACAGAAACACTGATAACAGGTAACGGGAATACCGATTAACGTACCTTTTAATTTCCTATTCTTCGTGCTGTCAGCCTGGGCGCATGTACAGTTTCAGTATTTTGATTGGCTCTTCTAAAGTTGGCGGAAACGCAGTCATTCTGTGTGTATAATATGACTGAGCCTTTCTAGTCATGTGACTTAGCGCTAGCTTAGTCAGCAACTGGTAACACCCTCATCATGTTGCAACCACGATCTTAGCTAGTAACAACCAACCTAATGAACACGTCGACTGCAACCAGGATGCATTAGAAGTGATCACCTTGTGATACCAACACATTCCGTGGTCGCTTGCTATACCTTAGCATTTAGGAAACCAGGGCTAGGCAAGATTTTCCTTTTTCTGGAGGCTTGCTAGTAGATTTCTACTGGTATCACAGACGCCTTTTAATAAATGGAGGCCCCCAAAGACTACTAAATCGCTACTAACCTTACAGACAACTTCAAACTGTAGTGCCTATTCCAGGATATATTTTCATACTTAATTGTATGTTTTGAGAGTTTAAGCTTTGTGCATTGGTGGGTTGTAGGGAAAGCAAGCAAGAATATATTAAGGGTAGGAGTCTAGAAGCAGATTTTTGAAACCCAAACACCCGATATCTAGTTAAAATAGAAACAAGTCGCTGGATGACTTCGTTTACTTTATAGAAAACGTGTTGGTGTTGTAGTAGCTTAATACGGGTATATGGAAAAAGGGAGATACCGGAAATCGGCAAATCTAGACCAAAAGCAGAAATACAATCAGTCGATATACTCGGAAAATCAAGGATAATATAAACGAATTCAAAGGTATTCGCAACCTCAAACCCTAAACAAAGTTTTATGCGATTTGGAATAGACCATTTATTGCGAGAGCGTGAGATATTCTCAAGTATTTCCAGTTGCAACAGCTCATAGGAGAGGCCGGATAAACGTAAGCTTTTGGCGACGGCGGCTGTGATTTCCCCGCTCACCTATGCAGAGAGCATTTCTCCGTTGGGAAATTCTCGTTTCCAATTCTAATAGAAATCATTATTAGAGGGGAAGATCTGAAAGATCGAAAAAAGTTTAATACAATGCCTGTCCTTTCGACTTCACGTAGCGAGCTCCTAATCTGTCGTCTTCTACCTTCACAGCAAAGATGTTGTTCGCGTTGCTAGTTGATGTGCAACCATTTCCGACCACCTGTTAAGATTGACCCAATCCATGCAAGTATGTTCCACGATATCTCTGGCTTTGAGGTCATACTGACCATCAACCCAGTCCCTATGGAGCCTGTAGAACCTGCAGCAGAAGGCTCTACAGGGCATGCGAAGCCTAAGGAAGAGCCTCTAGCAATGCCAGAAGCTACGTATAGTCCGGTAGTGCCGTCATCTGATAACAAAATTAACGGATTTGAATCGGACTGGGACGAGCTTTCGGACACTGAAGTCGACGGGAGGAATAATGGTTGGAATGAGGACGGCAAATGGGAAGGAGTGGGGCCTATGCCGCAGTATGCCATTAATCACGAAATCCCGGATTCAGAGGCCGAAAACGAGTCAAGTGAAAGTGAGAGCAGTGAGAGTGAGAGTGAGAGCGAGAGTGATGAACGGGAAGAGGAAAATGCTAGGGAAGGTAGGGCCCCGGCAGTAACGAAAATACCTACACCGCCACCAAATGACGGGTATAACGCCCCGGGAACACCTAAGGCCACCACGACGCCAGAAATGGCAGACCCAGACTGCCAGCTGCAACAAGAACTCAGGGTATCAGCCACCCCAACCCTAGCCACGATGCGTAGCAGGGTCACAACTCCTCGAGCGGTGACAACCGAGCTCGTCACGCCTTCAAGGCAACCTCAGGGAAGGAGTGCATTTCGGGGAAAGTCTTCTACTGGAAGGCCATCCAGAGGCTCAAAATCACGTGAATCGAATGGGCACTTCTTGTACCTCTGCTTTACAAATCAACTTGCTTTCCATCGATGCGTTTACTAGATAAATCCTCTTTTCTGGTGTCTCGTCTAAGATTTCTAAACGGTAGCGCGAGGACATAGTCATTTGGTTACCCTCAGCGAATTCGTTCAATGACTACAAGCTATACAGTCATTCAAAACTCGCAGAGCCTAAAAAGAACCTAGTATCTCGAGAACAACAAACGGCAAGCCAGATACAATTATACGACAGCGAAACGACAAGCGGGAATGGCGAGATACTTTTACGTCTATATTAACAGCGTGGAGTCGAGTTTCAGGCACGGGAGTCGACTTGTGGAGACTGAATTCGCTTTCTATATTGTAGATGTGATGGGATTTTTTAAACGACTATTGATTGAGGTGCAACTCTTGTCCATCACATACCGTAGTCAACCACTCTAAGACAATGTTTGAAGGCTTATCGTCTTGGGCAACGCGACCTCGCCTTCAGGTAACATCTTCTTCTCAAAGCTCCTTCTCTGTCTCGAACCACAGGCCTATCTCTCTCTGTGCGCTGTCGATGGTATCAGACCCATGGACCACATTGCGACCAATGTTCTTGGTTGACAGTCATTTACACCACCATTTTTCACCAGGAACCTGGTTGATGGATTTACAATTGCATAATTACCACGGATAGTCGCAGAGGAAGCAATGGTAGGTATAGTCGCGCCTATCAATGTCCTTCCAATCTGCACAGAATCTCCTCCTTCCCAGATCATTGCGCAAATTGGGCCGCTCGTCATATCTACCGCACTTTCCATTAGACAAAACTCTTGCCCGCAAAGCGTCAGAGAAAACGAAAAATGGGACAGCTTACAAGATATGGTATCCTCGAAGAAGGGTGTCGTGCTCGGTATTGTGCTTAGCGACAATTTCCCGAGATGGAATGGTGAGCTTTACGGCGAGAAGCGTAAAGCTACAAGTGGGTGTCAGATAATTAGGCAGAGTATACAGACATTGTTGTTTCTTGCCCGCGCTTTTCGAAGACACCTATGCACCAGCGAGTTAGTATGAGGTCTCGCTGAACATATGGGGAGAGCTGAGGAGCAAGCGTCCTGAAGCAGTCATCAAGAGAAATGATTCAAGGGCTCTGCTCTCCGCTCTAGGGGCAACACAAAAGTAAATAGGAATTAAAGGGCATAATTACTGACCTATGATCTTCCCAACAAGGCCACGCTGCAAAGTTAGTAAGCATGTATTCAACGTCGAAACTAAAGGCTTGATCCGGGGCGGATATAATCACCTCAACACCATCTGGTTTGATGGCGATAAAACTGCATTACGATTAGCTTCGTTTCTTAAGTCGGTTTATGAAACTTACGTCTTCTGAGAAGCCATCCTGGATTACAAGTATTGGGTACCTAGGCAGGTAGGTATGTTGTTATTTTGTCAAATTGTGCTGCCACGACTTTTCAAGGTAGTCTTTTGGCACTTAGGCTACAACGAACTGGTGAATAACTCGGATCACAACTGTGAATATACTTTGACCTGGCACGATCACAATAAAGCCCCAGTACGTATCTTATCTCGCGTGTGACTCAGCAACCTCACAGTAGATAGTTGTTTGTGGTTTTATCTACTTGATTCCCCGTCTCCCACTGCTTCTCCGTCTTCAAAACAGCTGCCTAACAATCCGGCACACAAAAACATGATAGGAAAGCCAAAAGGCGATCAAGATATGCCAGCAATGTCTGCGCAGAAGATCTTGGAGAACTCGGCCTCTCTGGGTATCACGGCAGCTAAGGCAGACAATCTCGGCGAGTGGTATCAGCAAGTACTCACCAAAGGAGAAATGATTAGCTACTACGACGTGTCTGGTTGTTACATCCTCAAACCAGGATCATAGTCTATCTGGAAGAAGATCGAAGCCTTCCTCACCAAGCATTTTGAAGCCATGGGTGTTGAGGACTGCAACTTTCCGCTCTTCATCTCACAAGACAACCTCATCTCACAAGACAACCTTCAACGAGAGATGGACCACATAGAGGTAGCATGGGTGACTCATGGGTAAGCAGACTCCATCCCTGCTCTACCCATGTCCGTCCTACTCCCATCCAGACTAACATCAAATATATACAGTGGTAGTAGCAAATTGGAGAAACCTATCGCAATTCGGCCAACCTCCGAGACGGCAATGTATCGATTATTCGCCAACGAAATTAAAAGCCACCGCAATCTCCCACTTCGTTTGAACCAGTGGGTGAATGTTGTACGCTGGGAGTTCAAGGATCCTATTCCATTTTTGCGGTCAAGGGAGTTTCATTGGCATGATGATCACTGTCGGGTTAGGTATTCACGTGTACAGTCACATGACATTTGCGCGGATGACTAAGCGCTGCAGAGGACAAAACCTCCACGCCTTGTCATCACACTTGGACTTAGACACCTAGAAATGCAACCAGATACCATCGTATACGATACAGACTACTAGGCCACTCCAGTGCACTATGTGCTACTACCAACAGTCACACTGCCCATATCTCGGAGGGATAGGCAGCCAGCCAAGTCCTTCAAGTACTGGATCTGTTATGACTACTGCTTGGCGCAATACCAGAGTCAAGGGCCGAATTGCTTTCTCAATATTTCAGCAAGAAGTCCCTGCTCTTCTTGAAGCCATTCGAAAGAACCTGTTTGATACGGCCAACGAAAACTATCGAGCCCATCGCAAGATCATCACACATTGGGACGACTTTGTGCCTGCCCTAAACGACAAAAACTTATGCTTATCTCTGCATTGCCTTCGAGGACTTTGCGAGGACGAGATCAAGAAAGTAAGCTTTGCCCAACCACCACTGGGGAGTGGTCGGGGGGGAAAAGTGGGGGGCGGCCTCAGGCCAATGGGTAGTCTTTCCCTAAAATGGCTCACTCACTGAGTGACAGTGAGTTAGCCATTTTAGGGAAAGCGTAGAAATCGCCCAAATTCCCCGTACTGTGATAACACGCCTCCGTCCCTCGGACGAAGCCACCATGGCCTTTTCTACCTTCTTTCTTACAAGTAGCGAATCGAGGGCGATATTGAGAACGTTTAATACAGGATAGTAGTGGGATAGGAGGACGTTCAAGATACAAGATATGTGTTCGCCCAAATGGCGTCATGCCTCCACCTACTCTACAAAATATTGCCATGGCACATGTTGGTCGTTGGTCAGAGATTTCCCTTGAACATCAAGAAGTTGTTATTTGCAACATGGACGACGTTCCCCTCAGTTTTGGAGTTACAGCAGGAATTTCTGCACTAATGCGACAACTAGATCCCATAGCCATCGTGTGCTTCCGACAAGCCGATGCTGGAGAATATTTGCGCGATGAAGATACACTCTTTATAAGATCGAGGGAAAGAAATGGGTAGTTAAAGATCCGACTTGTCACGATAATAAGTGCTTTTTGCACGACTTGTATACCACGTCCTGACTTCTGTGTAGACTACTTGTAGAGTATTGGACTGCATCAGATTACTCCAGATATGCACCGAAACCTAACTTTGCCCAGGTTCGCCCAGCCGTTCAGGTCAACTTCTCATCTGCCCTCTCGAAAATGAATGCACTGGTTGCGGCAGGCACATTTGATATGGCAGTCAGACCGCGCAGAGAATTCATATCCTCGATGCAAACCAAAGATCCGTCATGACGATGGCTGAAGCACTATGATGAAGGAAGTCGTGCTAAGACAGCCAGCAGTGCTGGCGACTGAAGTCTCTGATGTCCCGATTTCTGCGTCTGCGTAACATAGCCGTTAGTTGATGATCGCGGACTATGCCCACTAAACTGCACAGGTTGATCGCTTACTTGAGATGCCCCTGTCGCTTGTTCTTGCCCTGCGGAATAGTTTCCATATAACTAGAACGGTTGGTGGAAGATTGGCTATGATGGCGATGATGGCGATAAGTGACTCGGTGGAAAACATGATCTATGAGAGTGACTGCCACTCTGTCAACCGGGCTGAGATGCGAATAAATCACGTCTTGAGGTTCTCATGTTTATTATATAGTAAATTCCATTCAACTATGTTGTCGCTAATTCTGGAACTGAAGAAAAAATCTAGAATAAAAAGCGTTTCTTTCGCACCGCAGCTGGGCACAACGTCAAAGCTTCGCACCGTACTTGGTTGTAGAACTTTGGAAACCACCAATTAAGCTGGTCCTAAATTATGTCCGATATTTACATGTACGATACTTGGGTAGCATCCCGAGACATTGTGGAAATCTCCAATCATGATGCGTGATAAACGTAGGGTCCGAGCATACCTACAGTACAAGCCGGGCGAGTTGCAGGGGTCGGCTCAGCTCTACTCTCCCCCCCCTTAATAAATGTTAAATTGTGGGTTTGCTCCATAAAACATAGAATCCTATAGAACTGAATGGCTGGATGCCCTAGCAAGTAGCCCTCTATTCACGGCGCAGGGTACTTGTAAAGTCCTTGTAAGGTCCCACTAGGCCTTTGACTTAGTGATATCATTTGCTGAATTCCCCTGTTTACATGGTGGGGCGAAGGATCATTAACATTTATTAAGGGGGGGGGAGAGTATTAAGAGAGTAAGTATTTTCCGCACGCGATCATGTGGAGAAAGCCTTGCCGGCTTGCCAATAAGTACCCCAGCATGTAAGAAGTCCAACACACAGCCACGCCTTGGCGACAAACTTTGGGTTGAGCCAATCACGTTAACTTGCCCATTGTTCTCACATCCAAATACGAATTGATATAAAAATCTATCGCGCCACTTCATCCCGATTTTTTGGGAGCCAGGACACTGTTCTATTCGGCGAAGTTTATTGAAAGATCAATAACAATGTCTGACGCTCGATCGATTTCGGACGCCGAGTGGGAGGTGCATAAAATTGATATTAGCAGGTTGTATCAAAGCCAACCTCTGAGTACAGTCATGGCAGTCATGGAGCAGGATCACGGCTTTATTGCAAAGCTAGTCACCCAACTTCCAAAATCAACTCACAATCAAGCTGACATGGTTTGAGAGAAATCTCAATACACCCGGAAATTCAAGCAATGGAAGCTTTCAAAAGACTCCACTGGTGAGAAATGGAAATTCGTGGCTCGAAAATTGGAGAAGCGGAAGCATGAAGGCAAGGAGAGCGCGACATATATCGATGGGAAATTAATCCCAAAGAAAAAAGATCCGGAAAGAAATATCCAGATATTGTTCTCTTTCTTCTTCTTATACTACACTCCATACAGGTAAGTGGTAGCAAACCAGCTTCTGACAAATCCATAACTGAATATTTCAAAGCCCCGAGTCCGGAACCACTTCCTGGGGTCGAAGTTTGCACGCCAGCAGGAGGGGCAGGCAGGCCTCAAATTGTAGATTACCTTCATATTCCATGGTTTGAGTTCGAGATATTATTTCAATCACATGGTCTGTACTTATTCTATGAATCTAATGATTGTCCTCTAATATTCCGCCAGCAATCGAGTTTACGCAGAGACAATCTCATCGGCAATATCCTGCGCTCTCCGCATGGAACGATCGAAACTTTCCTGGGTTTCTTGACATCTATAGCATAAACTCGCCCGTGCCTCAAATGCAACTCCCCGAGCAACAATGGAGCCTCCATGGCGTCGAAGCAACACCCCAGACAGATGTCGTGTTCGAATTTTTGTCAGGGAGATCCGATCCATATTTTAGCACGTCCATCGAAGCAACGGATGAATTCCAAAGTTCACTTACTCCTCATACCTCCGACGAAGAGGCTCGATCCATATTCGCAAACATCTTAGGTGATCCTTATACTTCACTTGACGAGAACAACACTCCAGGGATTACTTCGCGATTGGATGGGTTTCTACCCGAGAGACAAGATGGAGAGATCGTACACAATCTTAAGAAGATATTTGACTTATCATCGATGGTCGATGCGTCACTACAACTTCTACGTTATGCCATTTTCCTATCCTCCAACAATCTTTTACGCGGTTCACAGATTGCTAAACTACTTAAGTGGATGATCAAAACCGATCAATCATTCCTCGTTGAACGATTAATTAGGATAAAATCACCAACAGTGGAAATCTTCCTGTCGCACCTCCTTCTCAGTGCAACGAGATTGCAGAATATTGATATGGTGCTTGCTGGCTCAAGGGGTAGATGTCAACACAGCAGCGGGCGATGAGCCGAAAGTGTCTGCGCTATATGAGGCAACGTTGCGCGAGAGTGTGCATCTCGTTCGACTTTTGTTAAATGCAGGGGCGAATCCAAACCCAAGTATTACGTCTAGCCAAACAGAATCCCCACTGCAAGTGGCAGTATCTTCAAAGAACCATGCGATCGTGAAGATGTTACTCGACGCAGGAGGGGACCCAAATGTTATGCCTAGCGGACTCTGGTCCCCAAGGACATTACTTGCTTCTGCGGCCTCGAGCCAAGATGTGGCTTTGGTTAGAATACTTTTGGAAGCGAAGGCAGACGTGAACATGATGACGCAATCATCTATTACTGCTCTACAAGCAGCTGCCTCTGCAAATCATGCAGAGCTTGTTCAGCTTCTTGTCGATGCCGGAGCTGACGTTGATGCTCCATTCGGAAATCGGTACCAAACAGCCCGTGTACCAGCTGCGAAGAAATACGGCAAGCACCTAGTATCCTCGATTCAATTTGCAGCATACAATAATAACATTGAAATGGTTCAGATGCTACTGGACGCAGATGCGAACGTGGATGGGTATGTCCTGGTTAAGGGTGACGATCATCGAGATGATGATGATGAAGAAGAGGACATTGCTTCTACGAGGATTTCCTACAGACACCGCTTCAACTTGCTGTATAGAACGAGAATGGAATTCTTGTTCGTCTACTACTACTATCAGGGGCAGATGCAAATGCATAGAAATTTGGAGATACGCCTTTGCATACGTCGCTTAGTCATCCGAGAGATTGAACGAAATGTCATCAAATATGCAAATGTCATCTATTGACAAAGCGAGAAAGTTCGATAGCTGCACGGAACGATGATGTTGCGTTGGTGCGGCTCCTCCTACGGAAGGGCGCCCACGTTAACGCTGCCACGCGAAAAAAGGGTGGGAGAACTGCCCTCCAGTCTGCTGCATCTACTGGAAACAACGATCTGGTACAGATTTTGCTAGATAAGGGCGCGGATGTAAATGTGCTTCCAGCGTATGAAAATGGAAGGACGGCCATACAAGCCGCAGCTCAGGGAGGACATGCTGAAATTCTTCGAATACTAAGAGATCTTGGTGCCGACGTAAACGCGAAAGCTAGCCCAAGAGGCGGAAGAACTTGCCTCCAAGCAGCCGCTGAGAACAGCGATACTGAGATGATCCGTCTTCTCTTAAGATTTAGTGCCGAGGTGAACGCGCCAGCTGCCAGTGAAATGGGGAGGACTGCGCTTCAAGCAGCTGTAGTACAAGGATACAACAGCGCCACATTCGATGTTCTTCTTGATGCTGGTGCAGACATCAACGCTGCACCCAGTAAATTAAAGGGAATGTCAGCTCTTTATGGTGCTGTACGTAACAATGATCTCGAACTAACTCACCGGCTCTTGGTCACTGGGGATCCCAACGGGGCAACAAGTCGGCATCCACGAATTGTCAAGGCTGCGAAATTTGGGAATTTCGACCTTGTCAGGTCTCTTATTGATGCAGGTGCCGATGCTAATGCTCTTGGACAAATAGCAAGGTGTCAATTCGCATTGCAAGCAGCTGTGGGAGTTGGCAACATCGAAGTTATTCGGATTTTGCTCGAAGCTCAGGTGGATGTTAATGCTTCGACCCCCACAAATCCTTTAACACCTTTGGAACTTGCGATTCGAGAAAATCGAGGGGACATGGTTCGCCTTCTACTTGCAAATGGCGCTAGTGTCAATCCTGCACCAAGTGTTAAGCGTCCCGCAACCACAGCCCTGGGTGTAGCGTTGGCCCGGTTTTCGGTAAATCTTGTCATCGTCGAAGATTTGATTAAGGCTGGCGCAGACATTAATAGAGGATGTAGCGACTATGGCCTACCACTTTCTGCTGCGGCACATGATTATTCATTGACCAAACGTCTGCTGGATGCCAGAGCAAATGTGAACGGGCAATGGCCCGGTAAATCTACCGCTCTCCAGCGGGCATGTGCTGGGCTCAATATCGACACTATACGACTATTGCTAGGCGCTGGCACTGATATAAACGCGCCTGCAAGTCCAAAGTACGGGAGTACCGCTCTTCAAGCAGCGGTCCGGTGTGGTAACCCCCCTATCGTCAACTTACTATTACAACATGGCGCAAACTGCAATGAGCTGGCCGCAGAATTCCATGGCGCTACTGCACTCCAGTTTGCCGCGCTGGGGGGTAGAATTTCTATCGTGTTGCTAGTCCTCCGGGCTGGGGCTGAGATAACGCGGCTCCTTCAATAAAAGGAGGGAGAACTGACCTGGGAGCAGCAGCAGAGCATGGCCGTCTCGATGTAGTGTCATTGCTTTCAAAAAATGATACTGATATGGACGGGCTTAATGCACGGTGTCAGAGGGCAGCAAAATTGGCGGCAGCAAATGACAATGTCATTATTTCAAGACTTCTGCGGGAGTACAAGCAAAAAGATACAGAATAGAGGAAGCAAAATCCTAAATACATACCGTAGATATTGCACTCTTTTGAGTAATAGGTATCTAATTAATGCAAGATGATAGTCTAATGTGAAAAATCTTCACATCTTAAAACATTAAGGTGTAATATAATGTCGGATAGTATCTCAACTGGAAGTAGTGTAAGGCGGCCTAGAGGAAACAACCGGGGCGGCGGGGGAATGTCCCCCACCTGGCTCAACTCATAGTGCCAACAATTGGATCTATGGTTTCTTCTGGCGATTCTCCTCAATGTACGCAGTCTCCCACGAAAAATCCTAGGCAAGGTGCGCGGATAGCAATTTCATCGAATTTGGTGACCGTAATGGCAGCCATTTCGAAGCTAGTGAGGTTGCAGCTCCGGTTACAAACATACAATGGTAGTAAGATGGAGGAGATAAGGGATTTCGCGGGAATAGGCTTTTATTTATCGAATATAAGAGAGGAGCCCGTTTTGCCATAGGCAAAGACGGAGAAGGGACCAAGTCCCCGATTAGTCAGCAAATGGTTTTCGATTTATTTCTTACATTATGGTAGACGCTAGCTCCTTATAGTGCAAAAAGTATCGCTTTCTTTCTTGGCAATATTGCCTTACATATATAGTTCAGTACCTTGGAAACACTCTTCTGACTTCTTAATATGAGTTACAATTTATATTATACTGATTTACTTTGCTACTCATATACATATGAAATACTTTCAGGTTGCATGTAACGAAAATGACTACTTCGTAATAAAGACAAAATGGAGGGCTAAATGTACTGAAACTTACGGAGATAACAGAAGTAAGGGTTTAGAGGAACGATGGAAAAAGGTGTGAAGACAAAAAATAGCAGCCAACGTTCACTTGATTGTTGGTGCTGTTGACTTCAGAAATATCACGACACGTGCGTGACTCAGGGGCTAATTTGTAGTGGGGCGAGTACAGTAATCACGAAAAGTTCACGTCTCACAACTGCCTATCTTGCCTTTCCGCCAGTGCAATATCTATCTGCAATTGGCAGTTCTCGCACAGGAGATGGCTTGGTCTAGGAGTCTTGCTGTCGTTGGAGTATTTGGTGCTGCGCTAATTGCTCTTATTGCCGGCTTCGTTCTCACCGATATCAGGAGTTCCAAATCCACTCTTTATTGTGTCGCCAGCCCAACATCATATAACATCACAACCCTCAATGCCTCGCATCCTACAGCAAAATGCTTTCGTGTTGAAAATGGGTTATTCACCGAAGTGCTGACTGACTTTCCCGCCCCCTTTTCCAACGAGATTACGTACCTGGACGGGCATATCCTTCCTGGGATGATCGAGTCACATGGTCACATTCTGCAGTATGGTGAGATGCTGGAATCAGTGTCCTTATATGAAGCTGAAAGTGGGGAGGAAGTGAAAGCAAGGATCAAGGAGTTCTTGAGAAAGCATGCTGGTGAGGGTTATGGCACACGTGACAAATGGGTGAGAGGCATTGGGTGGGACCAGAAGTACTTTGGGGGTGTGATGCCTACTGCTGTGAGAATATGATTTCGTTTTATTCACCACACTATTGCTAACAAATGTGCAGAAAGAACTGGGAGAAGATCCAGAACTTAGAGATCTTTACATGATGCTTGACCGAGTCGACGTACATTGCGTACTCACATCCCAGAAGGTCCTTGATCTTCTCCCCAAGCCGCTGTCAGAAGCACCTCCCGGAGGAGTCATTGTCACCGATCCGGGCCCTGGTGTTTTCTGCGACAACGCCATGGATGCTATAATCTTCCCTGTCGCGCCAAAACCAGACGTAGCACAGAAGACGAGATGGTTTAAGACAGCTATGGCCGAGCTAAACAAAGTCGGGATAGTGGGAGCAGGAGATGCGGGAATGCGACCAGAAGATATTGCAATCTTAGAGAACATGGCGGAAAGTGGTGAGCTGACAATGAGAGTTAACGTCATGCTTGAATGTGCGGAGAGGAACACTTTTTGCCCAGAGGAAACAAAGATCCTAAAAATACTCGACGAGCCGAAGAGTTTAGGTGGAAATATGTTGATGCTTGGAGGAGTAAAGCTGTTCGCGGATGGAGCGCTTGGTTCCTGGGGTGCGGCGTTACTTCAACCCTATTCGGATAGGCCTGACACGAGTGGCACGATGCTGATCAACGAGACGGATTTGACAAATGTGGTGAAGCATGTGAGTTATTCAGCACAGCAGTTCTGGAACTATACCTAACAGATCAAGTGGTACGGTGCCGGGTTTCAAGTAAATATACATGCTATCGGCGACCGCGCAAATCGAGCTGCGGTGGATGCTTTTGAAAAGGTTCTCGGGTCGAATTGCAACGGTTGCAATCAAGAAAGAAGGCTCCGAATTGAGCATGCCCAGATCATTGTATTTAATTTACCCGTCTCGAATTATTTACAGGTGTTGGGGCTAACTTCGAATCAGAACCCTAGGGACCAAATGCGTATCGCCAAGCTGGGTATCATCCCTAGCATCCAACCCACTCACGCAACTTCCGACATGGCCTACGCTCTCGCACGTCTCGGAGAAGAGCGGCTAGCAAACTCTGCCTATCGCATGCGGTCTCTCTTTCCGCCTCCTTCCTACCCCTATCCGTATCCAGGCCCAGTCCTTGGTTCGGACTTTCCTGTCGAGCCCCCTTCTCCATTTGCTGGAATGTACGCCGCTGTGACTAGGCTCTCTCCCTCCACGGGGGCTTCTCCAGCTGGAGAAGGAGGATGGTTTCCCGATGAGAAGTTGTCTGTAGAACAAGCATTGCGAGGCTTCACGACCAATGGTGCATATGGGTGGCTAAAGGAGGATATTTATGGGGCGATTGAAGTAGGGAAGTGGGCGGACTGGGTGGTTATTGATAGAGATATATTCGTGGACGAGAGTGGCAAGAGTCTGAGGGACGTTGAGGTTCGCAGTACCTGGGTAGCGGGTAACAATGTCTTCTCATCGAAGCAGACCGGCGACTGCAATCAACCTGGATTCCTTGACCGTCTTGAGAAGTTCACGGTATGCGTTGTTGAGAGAATACAGGGCTCGAGGGCGACATGTGGTTGGCCAATTATTGGAGCTCGTGAGTGAGAGAAGGTCTCCTCATCCTACAAGTTGATTAGAAATCCGTAATAAATATCAACACAATGCATCTCGGTATGTATAATTCAATTTTCTAAACCCGTGCCTTGCACTCCTGACCTCAAGAGCGCATCTCCGAGCTCCGATACCCAATTCTCAGATCTAATCAGCCTGATTACACGGAACTAGAATGCACCAGCCTAAGATACATAGACAGCCAACAGAAAGTTGGTAATGTCAATCAGTGAGTGCATAATTGTTCATCGCTCAATCACCTTCCCGTTCGGCCCAGATTGCCCAGATTCACGGGTTCTCACTTGAATAGGACGACACCAGCTAACAATGCTCAATATGCATACTCATAACATAAAATCCCCGACTGCGTGTCTATGACCTCTTCGACCGCAATCTTTGGTGCTAGTGTCCCCATTTCTAGCTGATCCTGCAACGAAGCCGCCTCCTTACTATGCCTAGAACTCGCCCCATTATACTCACGTCGCCGCCCCGGCTCCGCATGTTGCCATTTCCACCATAGCCGATCCAGCTGCGCATGGTGCAGGAAAAACACGGGATCTGGGATACACTATTAAACAACTGCTACGCACTTTCAGAGTTTGAGGACTTACCATTCGGCGCTGTATCAGAGAAAAAGTCTCCTAGCACTCCGTGCGGCATCGCTAGGTGCGGCCCGTTCTCCATGCCTAGATTGAAAGCATTGTATTCTGGCATTGCCATTATATTTGCAATTGCATCCTAGTGAAGAAGGGATGTTAGTTTTACTAATCCAAAGGTATTTTGCGGGTACGAATGAAATGACTCGACAGCCGAGGAACATGCTGTACAATCCCTGAAGCACCTAGAATATAGAAAATGACTCGAAAGCTGAGGAACATCTTGTAGGACTCCTGAAATACCAAGAACATGGAAAAGAGATTACTGCCATCTTCAACTACCTACATCGGATACACGCGCGCTGTAGTACTTCTCCATATCATCAGGTGCCTGGAAGCCACGGGAGAGGCAATGCGGCTTTGCCTCGTCAGCATAGTATTGCACCTGGAGGTTTGCAAAAGGTCCATCCGTTACGCAGCTTGCAGTATTAACCGTTCGGACCCCGGTAGCATTGCCGTCGCCGCCAAAACCAGTGATAGGGTCCCAGATTGGGGCGGCGGGTAGGTCGTGGACGTTAAGTTGCCAGTCGAAAAAGCTGCAAAGAGTTAGCGAGGCCGAATTACAGTGGGAACGAGACGTACACAAGGGAGCCCGAATAGTGGCAAACATCACGGAGTTTTGCTTCGTAGACGTGGAGGAAGTAGCGGTGCCAGGCGAGAAAGGGTGCGGCGTAATGAGCTGGAGAAAAGAGTATGTATTAGTCAACTGTAAGCACGCACTTTTTCAAGATATACCTCACCACTCATCCCTTTATTGTTATGTGTCCACGGGAAGTCTTCAAACACCGTCTGGTTGCGGCCTATGACGGACGGCGTCTTGGTGAGGCACACGACGGCATCGAGGTACGCCAATTTCTCATCCGTACTCAGTGTACGCCATTCACGACGCACTGAGGGGTTTTGGCAGCTTTGGGATGATGATGCGGACTTGTGTACAGTCGACGGTCGCACGTATATTATTGTTCCAGCAGCAACTACAACGACACCAACAACTGCAATGCAGCACAGGGCGACTACAAACCATAAACGCCGGTACACAGGTATATAGTCGGAGACTTTGTTTCTCTCTTGGGCATATGCATCTTGCTCCTCTTCTGAGAGGAGTGGACGTGTTTGCGCAACATTCTCGAAGCTCGCCGTCGCCATTGTTTTGGGGGCCACCAGATGATCAAAAATATGTCTGATTGGAAGGTTCAAAAGATGCGCGAATACAGTATCACGCCCTACGAACCATTGATGCGAACATGCCAAGCAAGATGACCAACAACTACAAGCAGTAATGGTATCGAGGCAACAAATACTACCCTACGGAGAAACTCCACATTTATTTACAAGGTACCATACCAGGGTTTGCATCGCTACCGAGGCTACTTATCGCCATCCTTGCATGAACAATCCTTTCCCCTGCACGTTGATACAAGCATTAAGGCTTGTTCTTTTTATTGGTACAAACCCTTGCTATGCTCCCTGTATAACCTTTTGCGGGGTGGATTTATGTTTCTCAAAACGGAAACAAACCGGACGGTAGATCAATAATCCCGTGCCGCAACAGTACTTTATCACTCCTCTTTTCCGCATCAAAAGAGGGTTGGTTATAGCTGCCCCCAAACTTGAGCTCTATTTGTTTCAGTGAAAAGGAGCGGAGCAAGAAAAGTTCACTATCGTGCTCCCTTGTATTATTGTTTCGATTTTCCAGTCAATTCATTTTCCGCAAAGTCCGATTTGCAAACGCCATGTCATCTAGAATCGCAGAGCTCGGAGCTCTGATATCTTCCAACACGCAGAAGATTAATGAGTATCTAGTCGCTAATTCGCTACCATCACCATCGTTCGAGGAAGATGGCCCTGTGAAGCTCAACCTGTCCGCCGAACTCGAAAGTGCTCGAAGTGCTTTACTCAATGCTACAGCGGAGCTCCAGGCTTTGCTGCAAACTCCAGATGACCTTCTTCGGCCTATTGTATGCATCTCTACCCTCCTGTTTATCTGACGTATCCTTCGCCAAGCACATTTATATTTACGTACGAACCAGTTAAATGGCACCAGCCTTGAAGCGATTTCTCGCTATGATATGGCTCGTAAGATCCCTGTCGGTGGCTCTATCTCTTTCCAGGAGCTAGCCGACCAGTGTGGCCTCTACGAACCTGACGTACGCCGCATCGTACGCTTTGCCATTGCGCACCACTTTGTTTTTCGCGAACCTCGCAAGGGCTTTGTGGCTCACAGTGCAGCCTCTCGGCGCCTGGTTGATACCCAAGGTGCACGAGACGGGCTTGGTGTTATGTTCGATGATTGCTACCAAAGCTTTGGGCGGGTATGTTGACTTCCTCTCCGTTTTGACTTTTAAGGTGGGCTGTACTAACTTTTGGCAGACTATCGAAGCTATAGAAAAGTACAAATCACAAGACATAGATAAAACTGTAAGTCGCCTATGACTTCCCATTGGTTCTACTAGACTTTGTGCAAATTCTGACCGGTGATATGTGCCTCACAGGGCTGGGCACTCGCCCACAATGGTCAATCACTCTTCGAGACGTTTGGCAAGCAGCCAGCGAAGGCCAAACGTTTTGCTGGTTCCATGGCAGCCTTCAACGCATCACCACTTATGTCACACAAGCACATGGCCACCAATTTCCCGTGGGAAACCCTTGGCAATGGTGTCGTCGTCGATCTAGGTGGCTCGCACGGTGAGCTCTGCACCGCACTCGCGCTTGCCGCTCCCAACCTGCATCTCATCGTGCAAGAACTCCCCCGGACGGTGCAAAGCGTTGACCGTGCCACGCTCCCCGCCGAGGTTGCCCCACGTATCGAGTTCATGGAGCATGATTTTTTTACTCCGCAACCCGTCGTTGCAGCCGTTTATACCTTTAGGCAGATCTTCCACAACTGGGCTGATGTGAACGTCGTCAAGATCCTTCGCAGTCTGATCCCGGCGTTACGATCAGGGGCACGGGTACTCGTGCATGACTTGATCCTGCCAGAGCCGGGAAAGTTGCCACTAATGCAAGAGCGGCAGATTCGGTATGTTGGGAATTGTAATCATGGTAAAAGGCTGACTACATGCTAATTGATGACCACAGGGCGATGGATATGCTTATGCTTTCGATTTGCAATGCGAGAGAGCGCGACGAAGAGGATTGGCGGCAGGTATTCGCTGAGGCGGATTCGCGTTTCAAAGTACTGCGTGTTTTCACGCCCAAAGGAGCTGCCCTCGGGATTGTCGATGTGGTGTGGGAGGGTTAGGGTGAGGTGAAGGTGAGGGTAAGGAGAGCCTTTCCGCCAAGTAACATGCAATTGAGTGCATCGGACCGAGAACAGAATAAAGCAGCTCTATAGAATGTACCTGGCTCGTGCAGAACTCTATTTTTATTATCGGAACACCCTTGTAAAAGAATACAATTCAAGTATCTTTCTAATCAGGTTTAGAACCATGCTTTAGTTGCAATTCTACTTATGATTTGTAGTCCCCGCTCGCTGGTTCCATACGCTTTTTTGGTTGACAAAAGAGAGGACCTAATAGAAACTATAGAAGGTAATATGAGGTGATTATTGACCTTGTATGCGCCGTACTCGTTTGCTTTGCAGGGGTTGATATGCACAGCTACTATAAGAGCAGGGGTTCACCGAAGTACTCCGTATCTTATCTCTAGATCCACCCTGCACATCATTTTCAAAAACTTCACCTCTTTGAACTTTCAAGACCTTAAGTTGTTGCTATTCGTCGGCTCGCGGAGGTGTTTTCAATTGCCGACGAGTTCTCTAACGTTGCCGCAGTAAAGAGGGGCGATGGGGGGAACGGACAGTACAAGTGTAAAAAAGTGGACTCTAAACGGATTTCTACTTTTAGTCTGCGAGTAAACTTAAATTTACGTGAAAAAAATAGTGTATTCATAAGCTTAACCCAATTTACCTAGCAGCCAATAAACAACCACCAATTTGCGTATAGGGAGTTGCTCCGAAATGCTCCCTGCTTCGGCTGCAACTGTGCCACATGTATTCAATGTGCTCGATGTTATATGCAGGGATACTTAATTTAGTAGGTTGAGGTTCTCACCGAGACAGGGATAGCCATGGAGTCAATTCCTATGATCAGATGGAAACCGCTTGTCGGCTCGGGAGGTAAATAAGGTGGCGGGGTACTTACTCGGTAAGCTATGCGGACAGGGGGTTAGAACCTGATATGTACGTCCGTACTAGTTACGGAAAACATTGGCACCAATATTTAATCTTCCAAGCACGAGTGGCTCACTAAAGAGCTAAAGAGCTAAAGAGCTGCCATATTGAGTGCCGCCACTCGAGACTTGTGCAGTGGGTATCTGCAGTACACGTATAGTGTACAATAATTCGGCCGAACCAAGATTTGGACTCAAGATCCATCCGTGCACAGCGAACCAGATCTATGGGCTCGTGCTGTACAACAACGACGCGAAGCATCACTGTACTATCCCTGTCTCGGTGAGAAAGGACCTTAACGCTTCTGCCACTTGATGGCACGGCTTATCATATCCCTTTTAATCAACTCGAATCAAGTAACTGATGATACCTACTGGTTACCACTCTAAGGGGTACAATCCTTCAAGTTTGCAGTTTGCAGTGATGCAGGATGCTTTGCATGTAAACATAAGCTCGGTGGCTGGCTGTACAGTAAAATATGCTTAAAATTTGTTTGTGGAAGTGGCTCGCAGGCGCCTATCATTATACTGTTCTCAGCCCCAGTGACACCGTACAAATACGGCCCACACTCCGACTCCCACTAATATTGATGAGCACCTTGTGCCTTACAGCGACATATTTAGCAACACTTCCCTGCTACACGATCACAACCCCTGGGGCCGTGGTTTCAGCGGTGGATTGAACCCCACGGCTCGCTCGCGCGTCCAGTTATCCAGCGCATCCCAGTCCACGCAACTCCGCTGAGCATCGGTCTTGGCATGAGCTTTGGTAACATTAGGCTGCCACTCGAATGACCACAGCCCGGTGCTTCCCGTGCACATGGTGCTAACACGGAGCGCTTCGAGGCAATGCTCTGCATGGCGGAGGCTTGGAGTTAGCTATAGGAATCCTACGGTAGTTGTCCAAACCGGGCAGATGGTATGGATGGGTAGATATAAAGTAGGATTGTGACGTACCAACGTGTCTTTGCTCGTTAACTCGCTGCTTTTCCGTCATGTCGGGGTAAAAGTGGTCCGCGTAAAGAAAGAATCGAATGCGGCGCTGTGTCTTCGGTCAGGAAATCACAGTGTGTATGATGTTTTCTCTTACTAGGCAGTGCAGGTCATGATAGACCCCCAACGAGGCGAGATATCCTCCGTCTAAAAGTTTGATGGAGTTATCTGGGTCTTCGCCCGCCAATGCCATCTCTTCGTAAGAAGCTCGCATCATGACCGCTATGTTTCTGTGAGCTTGGCATGAAGCTGAGAGATCTGTAGGAACTTACGTTCAAGCAGTCTCTCCCACGATTTCGTCTGCTCCACAGTTGGAGTGCCCCAGTATGTCTCTGGACCCTGGGGGTGGATTCTCTGCTGCGAATAGCTGATGACAGTTTGGGCTGGGGCTATTGTCGAGTCAGAAGAAAGAGGTCGATTATCTTCAGCTTCTTACTTAACTTACAATAAGTGCTTGTCTGAAGTTGATGTGCCTCGGGTTTCATATAATAGGAAACAGCAAAGCCAATTGTAAATCCGAGAAACAGTGTTACAAGTGATATAACCACGTGAGTCCATAAAACGCGTCTTGCAGGAAGCCTTTTCGATAGTTTTAGATCACCCTCCTTGTATATAGATTCGCTTTCTTCATCTTCTTCATCTCCAAGCAGAGGATGTTTCTCGACGGTAGTTGATAAACGAGGTTCGGAATGAGGAAGCATTTTGGACAACGGATTGTAGGTCGAAAATAAAAGAATTAATGTACATGCGAGCAGAGGATTTTGACTCCGATGGTGTTGGAGGATATATCCTAGCACACCACCAAAAAATCGAATGACATCGCAGAACCAAAAGCAGCAATGAAAGATCAAGAAGACTTGGGGCGGTGTGACTTGGCACATCGATAGAGATCATCCATGCCATCCATGCCATCCACGAGTATTACCAATTGTGGATAAGGTATACAAGGAACATCATTTAACCGTTACTAACTGTATACCTGCATGATCAGCGATCCACGTAAGTTACGATATCGGAGTAATAGCCGCAATCGTCCATTACTTCCACTCTATCCTTGCGTCTGTTGAAAGAATCAAGATGTATCTGTTATGACTTGGAACTGATAAGTGTAAAAAAAGATATATAGCCTCGTTGTTCCCGTTTCTGGTCTTAAAAACTGCAGGTCAAATCAACAAGCAATCCTCCGTCTTCAACACTCAACCTTCCAGTCAACCCGAACTCACAACGAAACTTCGGTCACTTCAACAATCATGCAGTTCTCACATCTCTTCACCTTGACTGTCATCGCTGCTTTGAGCGGTTGGGCCATTACCGCACCAGTTCCCGAAGCTGCAAACCGTAAGCTCTTCTCTGTCTTGACTTCTACAGACCTCTTCTAATTGTATACAAGCCGCCAGCGAATCTTGCGCTGAGGCCGAAGCTGTCCCTAACGTCAATGGGACCGTGACCACGAGATGCTATTGAGATCCAAGCCGTGGGTCAAGATAGGAATAGATGGAGTTTTACGGTTTCAACATGTCGAGGTAGAATCAGCATTGATGATGGATAGATACAGATCTTGTTAAATGAAATTGCTATTCCTGACCCGAAATACCTTGTCCGGCCCTGATTCCGTCCTGAAAATCAACGTGTTGATGAGCATAGTGTGAATTTTCAAGTGCCATACTAATGACCACTTCATTGTATCAAAATCTTGCAAAATGATTTCGATTTGCGTTTCTTTTGAAGACATGGCTAGGAAGAGCAAGACAGATCTGAGAATATACTTGGTCAGGTTTTTGTCCCAAAACATCAATAATCTTCATCCTCACTATTATACCAAGACATTGATAGCCAGCTCAGCTACAGCCTAGAGCAAAGGAATTGAAGTGAATAGGACTGGAGAATAGCCCAGTACCTGAAATACGTTGCAAACAGAGCGTAGGTTCAGAGCATCTACTTCTCTCAAATACGCTTGTAAACGCTGTCGCCACGGCAATATTTCTTTCTCGGTCATTGTTTCAACTCGTAGATCTCTTCCACGAGTATTCCCACTGTTTGTTTCCAAATAGAACACGGTGAGGTTGGTTTGTATCGTGGGTCACTGGATTGGCGAGAGGTGGGGTGGACGCGTCCACGCGGTGACGTTATAGTCGGAGGGACATCCCGTTTCGAGCAGCCTTACCGTTATCGCAACCAGAATCCAGATACGCCGCAGCGCCAATGCCCCTCATGAAATCACCATGACCGTACTTGTAAATTAGAATTGGCTTTTCACCTCGAGTTATTGGAAAAGGAAGGTACAAAGTACGTACACAGGGAAACTAGATCGCACTGAACAGATAGGCACGCATGCAGCATATGCATTGCATTCGATATCCGTCAATAAGGCGGAGGAATACTGTAATACCGTAGCCAATTATACCCTTGTATTCGGTGGCAGGATTGGGTATTATCCACCTATTAAGTAACTAATCGTGTCCGTTTTTCCCGATGATTCTATCTGGTTTCATGCTTTAGATATATATACACCCTATAGTATAGTATAGTACTATCTTTAATACCTTAGCAGGTGCATAAGCGAAATAAGTGTACATAATTTCCTTCTAAGGGAAACATCTAATTCGTCCAACTAGCTAAAGTGGAATGAGTTGAACTAGGATTTGGTACCCTAGCAGTAGTAGTAGATCTTCCTATAACTCTATATATGCTATATCGAAGCACCTAATCGCCTGATGCAAATAGCCTTGAAAGCGTATAAAAAATCCCTTTAAGGTGACCTCATCTAGATCTGCTCGCCGCCAAACCGAGGGTATACTATATTGTTCGTTATTCAAAAGTGGATTGGTTAATAAACGATTTGCATAAGTATGCCCCGCATACTCCGCTCCGCCCCCAACGCGGTGAGTTCAATTGGGGTTACATCCGAGGTAATCGCTTCCGAGCGCTTTGCTTTGCCGCCATGGTGCATAGGTTATGGAATAATACACTCATGGTTCGGAAGTAGCGTACTTCGTATAAAGTTGCTTAGTATGGACAAGATTTACCCGGTCGCTTATAGATATAGCATGGAAATTGCCTTTGTTTCTCTCTAGGAATCTAGGTTCTGAAAAATGCGAGTTCTTTTTGATATTAGCAGTAAAATTAAGCGTATTTTCTAGAAAAATGCTGCTACTTTCTATGTTAAGTGAGTTACTAAGGAGATACGGGGGTAAATCTACTTATAAGACAGGCGTTTTGAAATTAAGTAAACCAGAAATCCATAGATAAATCCGCACTGTACACTAGTAAGACGTTCATCCGACATGCCCCACCCCCTTTATCTAAGCGTTGCCCCACATATGTATTTAGACGAGTGAGCTTCAGGGGTATGAAAAAAAGCAAGGTACCTGATTGATATGCACCTGAAATGATCAAGGATGTTCGCTATCACTCTAGTAGCATCATGTGCCATGTGGTAGCCCCTCTTCAGCTTCTAGGATTTAGGGGGGCAGGCAAGCAAGGGTTGGATTACAGATTCGATATTTCTATTTACGGAGGTATTGTCATGATCAGATAAATAAGGTAGCTAATTATAGAAACCTGGGTCAGTTGAGTGGTGAGGAGTTGTCGGCTCTTTATATATGTATGTCCGCTTGTACATCATCATGTCTAGATTCATGCGTGCATTCTCTTGCAGTTCTCTCAACCCTTTTCTAGATCTTCAAAGTTCCTTGGGTTGATCCAGGCCTTCACTCAAGATGCCAGTCGACAATCCAGCATCCGTCATCGCTGTGGGAGCGGTAATGCCCTCCCTAGCCATCGTCGCCGTCGCACTACGCTTCTACAGCCGGCGCGTAATCCACAACCCCTTACAAATAGACGACTGGATACTCATTCCCGCGCTCCTCCTCACAATCGGCATGGGAGCCAGTTTGATTGCGGGCGTGAAGTTGCACGCGCTGGGATACCCGACTCCGTTTACGGGTGACCCGAACGATCCTCTCGCAGCGCTGACGCAGAAGAATTCTGGAATCCGCATTACGTCGCAGGTGGAGTGGGCGCTGCAGCTGATGCAGGTGGTGCAACTAGGTTGCATCAAACTGAGCTTCACGTTCTTCTACCGCCGTATCTTCGTTAGTAGGACGACGACGTCTTTTAATCTTTTGACGTGGGCGACTATTGGAGTAATTACAGCGTGGACGGTGGCTTTCTTCTTTGCGTTGCTTTTTGCGTGCAAGGGATATTCGGGCGAGTGGTCGGCGTGGTGGGGGTCTGTGATTGATCTGTCGACTAAATGTGTTAAGACTGAGAAGCTGGAGACGGGGCTCGTGGTATCGGATTTCTTGACCGATACGTTTATCCTCCTGCTTCCTATTCCAAAAATCTGGGCTCTTCAGATGCCGATACGCCGCAAGCTTGCCGTGACTGGCATCTTCGCTCTAGGAATCGTGTAAGTTCTCCATTCCTTTAAGCTAGCATTTGATTTCTAACCGAATCCCCAGGGCCGTCGCAGCATCTATTGTTCGAATGAAGTATTTCATCGACGTAATCTCCAAGGGTTTCGACCCAAACGACGACGAAGATCTAGCGCTTACCAGAAACCTCTACTGGTCCATGGTAGAGTCCGGGCTGGGCATGCTAGCCGTGTGCCTCCCAACGCTGCGCAGTCTCTTCAGCTCCAATTCTTCCGGCTGGTTAACCAGCATGCGCAGCAGTCTGCGAAGTATGCTTGCCAGCCGCTCGCAGGCTTCAAAACTGTCGTCCCAGGAAAATTCGAAGAAATACTCGCAGGGTTCGAGTGAGGAGTATATTCATATTGTTGATGATGGGCTTGAGCCCGGGAATAAGAAGCATGAGATTTATGTGATGGAGGATCGGATTCCAAAGGTTAAGGAGAAGAATTCTGGGAGGGTGGATTATAGTGATCGGGGGCTTGAGCATGTATGATTTGATCTGCTGATTGGGATGGTTTTGTACTTCTTTATTACGAGTATCTAGTAAATATTTGTCAAGTTCTTAAGTATACGGTGAAAGATGGATGTAGGCTTATGAGAAATGAGATGTATGACATTCTATGCTTTAAAGTTTAGAAAGCACTATATTTCATCTGCTACTGTAATCATCTTAGCTGCTGGAAGTTTCAATCAAGTGAAGTAATCAATACATACCTGACTAAACGTCACCACAGGACATCTAGCTTTTTCTTTCCACCTTCTCCACCAAATTACAAGGTATACTGCTAATGCACTTCATAAGCTAACCCGTATTCGTAAGTGATCACCGCCATATCAAATATACAAATACCCCACCAAC
>QGMJ01000444.1:0-27600 GCA_007821545.1 Lachnellula subtilissima
CGTCGCCCATTTTCGTTGCTTGGGATTTAATCCGAGAGATATTTGGAGATTGGACAGGTTGGTTTGCTGGGAGAATAATGACTGTGGTGCGATTAATTGAGGGGAGATCTTGGAAAGAAAGACAGAAAACAAGTACAAACGGAGCTTCAGCCTTCTTGCTACTCGTAGGCGGTGAAAAGAAGCTAAATGCGGGGTTATGTCTTGCATGTGGGGGTTGTGTCACATGTTCTCAGCATTTAGAGAAATGTAGAATTATACAATGCACAAGAAATTATATTTAGTCTGCAGTCGTATCTACTTCTATGTATTAGATTATCGTCCGTTAGTTAAGGGACACCAAAGAATTATATTTTCCAATACCACGCTTTTGCAACCAACGCTATGCCATGCTATGCTAATGCAACCCAACCCCAAACCAGTGATGCAGTAAATCCAACTCGCTCTTCACTTTTCAAATTTCATCGTCTCATTAACCCGCCGCAAACGTTGACCTCTTCCTAAGCTTCTCGCCATATAACCACAGCAAGATAGGAGCCGGCCATCCAAGCCCAATCCCTATAAAGGCGAGCAAGCTGTTGCCCCACCCATAGTGAAGAGATCTATACATATACGGCGCAAAGAGAGGGAAGCCAAACCCAGCCAAACTTCGCAACACAGTTGCGGCCCCAACTGCAGAGGCGGCGTATCGCGTGTATGCATCCACGATATACGTCTGGATGCACTGGAACCAGTGATGACTCCAGCTGCAAAGAAAGCCGCTCCGATGTTGGGAACAATCCAATGCGTATGAGCTTGTGCGCTCCATCCGTACCAGAAGAGCCCAATCGGAACTAGTAGCGCGCCAGGAATCATGAGGGGGACGCGAAACTCCGGCTTTCCCACACCATTATTCCGCTTCTTGAGCGCGCGGTATATTCTATCTTGCAATGGGGCGCAGACTTGAGTTCCAATGAAGAATCCCACACCAAGGGAGATGTAGTTGAGACCGCCGATACCGATACTTTCGTGGTATTCGTCTTCCCATAGCGCTGGAAATGTCGAAAGAACCAGGTACATAAGCCCGTAGAGATAGGCCATGTAGAGCGCAAGAACTTGAACAATGATCTGTGTTCCGAGGAGCTTGAAGGGACGACTGAAGGAGATTGAAAGGGCTTTCATGACGGTGCGGTTTGGATTGTCGTACTCGGTGTGTAATGCTTCGTTGCCGGTTTCTTTGATAAGCGCCTTCTTTTTGCGATCCAAAAGAACAGGTGGGTATGTTTCTTGGAGGAAGAATAATCCCACGACCTGGATAACACCATCCGCTATTGTAGTTGCGTAAAACACCCACCTCCAGGTGGTATTCTCCGTGATGAAACCACCTGCAATTGGTCCAATAGCTGGACCTAGCAATGGGGCTAAGCTGTCTCTATTTAGCATGACTGGAGCTGGATCTGGATCTTGCGGGGTTTACCTATAGATACTGACTGCTTTACCACGCTGGTCTGCCGTGAAGAGGTCACTTAAGACTCCCCCACCAATCGCCAAAGGAGCACTTCCACCTAACCCAGCCAAAAAACGGAAAGCAATCTCTTGCCCCTTCGTCTGCGCAAGCCCACATCCAAGATTAAAGAATAAATATAACAGATTGGCACCTTGCAAAACGACAGTCCTTCCATACATCTCTGACAGGGGGCCGAGGAATAACGGTCCTATGGCGTAAGCCAAGACGAAAATTGATAATACCAAAGACTGTTCAACTTCATTGGTAATATTGAACTCCCGTGAAATAGCTCCCAGCGCGGGGGCCACCATCGAGGACGAGACTGGGGAGATGAAGGTGAAAGACGAGACAACTAGGGTAGCCGCCCATTTGCGTCGAATTGACCAGTTCTTCGGATTTTTGGGATCATCAGGGCCATCCCAAGCAACCAGATTCGAATCTCTTAGACTCCTCCGACTCCTTGAGGATTTTGATTTCTGTAATTTGGGCCCTGCTTCAATATCTCTCTGGTCTTCAATTCCATCTCGTACTTCTGGCTCAACGTCCGTACTTGATTCTGGGTTGAGACCTCCCGCAGCCTCGTCCTCGTCCTCGTCCTTCTCATCGGCTACATCAGTATCGTCGGTACTTGCTTCATCGGCCCGGTCGTGGTTATGATCGTGGTACCCGTGGCCGTGTTGCGCCGCGTGGTCATCGAGGTGGGTTCTGGTTCTGGAAACAAGCCGAGCGAGTCCCGGCGGATGTGGTCTGGATGTGGTGCCGAACGTATTATTCCTCGTTAGCTGTGATGGTTCTTCGGAATCGGCCATAATTGATTGGATCGTCTAATCAATGCCACGCCACTTCGAGATGACTTATTGCTAGCAGCTTGGCCCTTTACTCACTTGGACGTTGGAGAGGAAAGGGCAAGTGAAGTCTTTATAAAAACGAACAAGGAAGATTCATACCTACCTACCTACGTATCAAGCACTAAAGAAGGCGGGCGGGGGATGCGAATCAAGGGGGATTACGGAAATACGGAGTGAGCATAGAAACTACAGATGCCGACTACCGGTCATCCAGTCAGAGATGTTGTTTTACGCGACAACTCGTAATTATTAGAACCTGCTTACCCAGTATGTTTTCCCCAATTGCTGGGGGAATTTCAAAAAGTCCTACTATATAACGTGCCGTATAGCCGTGGCCGAACCACCTAACCTATTACGGTAATCCCGGCGGACGGGACACGGCGATAAACCTCGAACTTAACGGCAGCAGCATATTCGGTGCCGAGTCCTCCCTCGCCGGTATCCATCCTCCGACACGACTGACATGGCGGCGAATCCTTGTATGTATACGTGCACGCAAGTGAGCTGAGCGAGCCAGTAAGAGAAACAAACAATCCACAGTGGGTGGATGAATGAGTGTCAAGAGACATAATCACTCTTTCAATATCTTGACATATGTTGCGAATAGCTCGTTTCTCTTTCTGGGCTTGCTGCAAAGGCCTGCCGCAAAGGCGTGTAAGAAGACGGAGCTACTATAGGAAAAGAAAATGCGTTTGTAATCTTCATGGCTTGCTTGAGAGTTACTAGATCTTGCAAAAGACTATATGGAACCAGAAGAAGAAGAAGAATAGGCTTGAAGTACAAGAGCTGAAGGAAGACTGGTTCGTAGGTAGTTGTCTTGACTTTCTTGGCGTCGTTGACAGAGGGGTAAAAAGCCAAAATATTTGGGGGCTCAAACCTCCAAAGGGTATTTTGAATAGAATCTTAAGAATGGGAAGTATAAAAACAGAGAGTAAGGACCATTAAAGTTATAAATAAATAAAGGAACACTTACCTAGGTAGGTAAGCATTCAAGCCTCCAAGCAGTGATTGCCTATCAGTAGGGTAGGAAGCTCCTTGAAGCTAAAGAATCGACCTAAGTTCTAGATCACCATGCAGCTGGCGTACGCTCCAATCATCAGTGCCCATTAGAAAGCCAGGCCTTTAGAATCCTTATCAGTACCGCCAGAAAGGGATTTGGATTTGTTTTCCAATAGATGAGATCATTATCCAGATTTGTATCCGCAATCTGTAGGTCTGACCTTTTGTCAGCTTTCCTCAACATCCGAGTGGAGATAATCTTCAAAGTTCTACCCGTTCTTCAGATCTCCAGAAAGATTTACAAGCGGCATCCAATAATAATAACGCGCGAAACCCCACGATACCACAAAGCCGAACGCGGAGAATTAGGAGCGGGGCCCTGATGAACCTGGCCAGACCTTCAAAGTCGCAAGATCCTGAACTCATCCCTCATCACTGTGCCCCGCCATATATGGCAGACACCAAAGATGCGGAGCAGATACATATGCAAGGGGGAGAAGTTGACGGGGAGTCGGGTTTGGATATGAATAATGGCAGCGGACCACCGGCGAAGAAGAAATCAAGGAGCAGCAGAGAGGCAGCCGCAATCAAGAGACGATGTGTTAGCACTGCTTGCATTGCGTGTAGGAGGAGGAAGTCGAAATGCGATGGAAACACGCCGAGTTGTGCTGCCTGTTCCAGTGTCTATAGAACTGGTGAGTCTTGATTGCCTGCGAATCCATTTGCACAATATGACTCAAGCTAATGTATGTCTTTTCAGAATGCGTGTACGACCCAAATAGCGACCATAGACGGAAAGGCGTATACAAGGAAAAGATCGACAGCTTGAAGACTCGGAACTCGACGCTACAGACGCTGGTCCAAGCAATATTGAATGCGGTTGAGGATGACGTTCCGGCTCTTATAAAGCAGATTCGTACATGTGAAAGCCTGGACGATGTTGCGGATAACATATTACGGCAGGAACAAGGCCTCGAAGAAGAAGAGGAAGGGTTTGATGATAACCCTGCATATACGACTGCAAATCTTCCGACCTTCGAGACCGAACTATCTGGGAAAATGGGAGAGTTGAGGCTTGAAAATGGATCCGTACGATTCCTCGGTGGGACATCAAATTTGATATATCTAGACCCAACGAACGATGAAGAATTTACTGGATCTGACGTCTACCAGCAACAGGAAGATCCGTTGACGAGTTGGACCAAAGTGACTATGGATACAGAAGTCATTGTACACTTAATTAACATGTATTTCACCTGGCATTATCCTTACTTTACGACATTATCAAAAAGTCTTTTCTATAGAGATTTTCTCTTAGGGAAGCCAGTTGGACCTCCTAAGCGGACGGCATACTGTTCAAGTCTTCTGGTCAATGCCATGCTGGCTCTAGGATGTCATTTTACCAATTCGCCAAAAGGTTGCGCTGATCCAAACGATCCAACGTCGAAGGGTGATGCGTTCTTCGCTGAGGCAAAGAGACTTATTGTTGAGAATGACGAATATGAAAAGCCCAGACTAACCACTATCCAAGCTCTGTGTCTGATGTCTGTTCGAGAGGCTGGATGCGGTCGAGAAGCCAAAGGATGGGTCTACAGTGGGATGAGTTTCCGAATGGCCCAGGATATGGGCTTGAATTTGGATTCCGGTGGAATGACCAACAATAAAGAGACCATGGATGAGGGAGAAATCGACGCCCGAAGAATTACCTTTTGGGGCTGCTTCTTGTTCGATAAATGCTGGTCTAACTACCTTGGACGACTACCTCAGTTACCCGTGTCAAATATTACAGTGCCAAAGTATGATGTTTTTCCCAACGAGGACTCCGATATTTGGTCGCCTTACACAGATAATGGCGTAGGACAGCTACATTCTCAGGCTTCACGGACAAGAGCTGTAGCGCTTCAAATTTCAGCACTCTGCGAAATTAGTAGTGATTTACTGATCTTCTTTTACCATCCCCAACATCTTGAGAAATCTGTAGGGAGGTCTCAGGAGCTAAAGAAACTTAGCGAATTGCAAACGCGACTGGAAGCATGGCGAAGAGAGCTACCAAAAGAGCTTGAAGCGAAGGATGGACAGTTACCCAATGTTCTCCTTATGCAGTATGTCAAAGGTCCACCTAACAAAACTCGGCACACTAATACACTTGTAGCATGTTCTTTCATCTTTTATACATCCATCTGTTCCGTCCTTTCCTCAAGTATAATCCATCAACCTCGCCACTTCCGTCTCATGTATCACCTCGAAAGTTATGCACTCAAGCTGCAGCTTCAGTGTCGAAGCTTATGCGCCTATATAAACGAACATATGGTCTTCGCCAAATTTGCAACATTGCAGTCTACATTGTGCATTCGGCATGCACTATTCATCTTCTCAATCTGCCTGAGAAAACGGCAAAGAGAGATATTATTCATGGAGTCAAGCACCTCGAGGAGATTGCAGAAGACTGGCTGTGTGCTCGTCGGACTTTGAGTATCCTCAGTGTCTTGGCTAGGAAATGGAAAATCGACCTGCCAGCAGAAGCTGCCCAAGTCTTCACTCGGGCAGATGCTAAATTCGGCTTCTTTAGCACATCAGATGTCCCCTCGCCCAAGCAGGAGCTAGTAGTCACCACACCGCCACCAACGCTTACCTCACCTCTTCACATTCCTCAACTACAGGCTATAAATCCACCTAAACCTATCCGCAGTCATAGCCAATTAGAACAGAGTCTCTACAGCTACCTGCCAGACTCGCAATCCTTCCCTCCTATGAATGGTACGAGCAAGCCAGCTTCGAACGTCCAGAATTCAATGAATCCCTCAGTTACGAACCGGGAAGCAATATCCAACAATGTAGGATCTATGAGTATGATTACCGACTCGGTTATGTCTTCTCTCCCATATACACACAACACATCATTCAACACGCAATCAACTTCGACGCCCACCTCCCACTCAAGACTATCACCCAACAGCGACTTTCCACGCACCGAGTCCACAGACTCTGCTAGACAACTGAGCCCAAACACCATCTTTGGGGGCGTGGACGCGCTCGTTGACAGTGGGGACTGGTGGCTTCGGGACCAGGCTAGTCTAGCGGTTGGGTTCGATAATTGGATGGGAATGGGCAATTCTGAGGATATGGGTACTAGCACTGGCACTGGCACTGGGAATGGGAATGGGAATGGAAACGCGACGTCGTCGCCGGACCTTTCCAGTTTGGTGGGAGTTGGGCCTAGTTTCTATCTCCCTCGGACTAGTGGGCGTAATGATGATTTTGGCGGGGATGATGATTGGAATTACACGTAAGGATTTGGGGTTTTGGATGGACGGAGATTGGACTTTGCGGTTTCGGAAAAGTAGGGCGACGGCGATGCGATCATGATTGATGTTAAATATATGAAGCGATGGAGTTGAAATCTTTAGGAGGGTATATATGAGAACTTATGATGTAAAATATGAGTGCTAGTCTTTATCAATCGGCATTTATTGTCCCCGCGTCATACAAGCTGTATACAAGGGTAATCATATCCAGTTGCCCTTACTATCTTAAGATCATAGTCTATAATTTAACTTTGATTTCAATAATCAAGCATAGATTCGGTTCACATTTCGAGAAACATTTCACAGTTCCAGGAAGATAGGTACCGTATGATACTATATAGTCAATAATCGAGCGCCACCCCAATGTTACATTTCATTACACGGACTACTAAAAGCAGAAGGTGGCCTGTCCTCCCTCCCCTTGTCTCTAATGATTAGGTTAGCCTCCCCTCTCCCTCCCATCATCCCACGCCATACCTACAGGGGTACCTCCCTTCCGCCAAGAAGAAGAAGAAAAAGATCTTCCTGCCAGGGATCAGCAAATACAGTACTGTAAGAAGGTACCGTAACGACCGTTAGGATCTGGGGTCTCACACCACGCTACAAATGATCAAACGATGAATAGGCTCATAGGAAGGGATGGAACTTGGAAGAATGCGATGCATCCATGCATCCATCACGTGTCAGGCGGTCGTTGAAACATTCTGGGTCTGGGCTGTATCTGATACACATTCTAGATGCGGACTCGTAAGCTCTTTTTGTTTTTTTTTATATTTTTCTTATCTGAACGGAGAACTTACTTCACTGAGCTATATTTTCTTTCACTGAGCGCCATTTCACTTCTTCAGCTCCCACTAGCTAGCTAGCTAACTGTTCACCCTTCTTTCCCGCGTCTTCCCGTCTGTCCCGTACTTCTGGAACTCCCGTTGTTCGTTGATTCATTCATTCATCCGGCGAGGCTCAGGTACCCGTCCACTCCACGGTGTGTAGTGGGGGAGTAACCTCAAAATAAAAGTTTAGATTATATATATATATTTTTCTATTTAAAAGAAATGCCTCCCCGATACCCCACATCCGAAGAACCCATCTCGGCCGCCGCGCCCGTCACCGCAGACATAATAGCACCACTACCCGTGCCCTCCCACGGCGCCAGCGGCACCTTCACAATCATAGCCCGCACGCGCATCTCAGCCTCGCCGCTCGCGGTCCTGAATACTATCCGCGATACGACAACATGGCCGAAATGGAATACGTTTTGTCCACGTGGTGTCATACTGCGTACCTCGAAATCGAATGGGAAAGGGAGACGGAGTAGTACGAGTACGCGTACGGGTACGGGTACGGGTACGGGAGTATCTGATATATCTGGAGAGGGAGAGGGAGAGGGGTATGGAATTGGAGATTTCGGTGGTCATGGCGGGGATGAGAGTCAGGGCTGGTTGGAACGGGGCAGTGAGGTTTTAGTCGATGTATTCCTGAGCGGCGACGGCCTAGTGCCCGGCCGGAAACGCACGCGGGCGCAAACCATCGCCGTTACGGTGCTCGAGCGCATAGTAGACCCCGAGAAGGAGGGCGACGGCGATGGCGTCAAGAGGAGCGGCTATAGACTGGCATGGAAGACGACGGGGTGGGCAGATTGGCAGTATCGCTCGGAAAGGGTTATGGAGTTCGTGGCGCGCGAGGAGGGCGGCACGGATTATACGTGTTGGGAGACTTTTAGCGGCGTGCTGGGTCCGGTGGTCAAGAGGATTGCCGGGAGCAGTCTGTGTGATCGCTTTGGGGACTATGCGAGGGATGTTAAGGCCTTTTTGGAGGGTACCGAGTTGAATGTACGCGTCGGTGAGAGCGAGGCGAATACAAAACGGAGGAGTATATAGGGAGATTTGTAAGCATTACTGAAGAATAAATAGATAGCTGTGTTTCCAGTTGTTCCTACTTTTTACGTTACGCTACTTGAATGTCTCACAGTCTAAGATGTGAGACATCTGCTCAGGATTCAACATTGAGATTGGCAGCCTTTTGTCAGACGAAGTCATAGGAACGAAAAGCGTAGTTTTGAACTGGGCTTTTCGCTTCTGAGAATAAATTAATATCAAGGATTTGCTTTTCTGTGGTATAGACAATAAATAATATAGAAAATTCCCAGATAATAGCAAACTCATCATACAACAGAGCGCCACCCATATTTGCTCATCACAAGACCCAAAGGAAAAAGCTATATACAGCTAGTGGTGAAAACACACATAAATCATATCCTAGTCCCAAAATCCCATCCGATATTCCAATTATGCTCCAGGTCGTCCCATCATTTCTTCGCTCCAAATCCAAGCATCATCATGTATTCCGCATTCCCGACCTCCCCAAGTAACCATAAATCCCCACCAAAACACCATCCAAGCCACCCAATAGTCGGAGCAAATGAATCAAAGAGCCAAACCGGTTCCATCGCCCGTCCATCGGTACAAAGCAAGCACCTCTCGCCGCCGTAATTGCTGCTCGCCAAAGTCTTCTGGGACACGCCCTCTGACTTGCGCCAGCGCGGAACGCATTACTTTACGGAAGTTTCTCTGCTCACAGTATCAGCTTTTATGGACTTGTAGATACAAGTTAGAGGATTTACCTGATACTCAGTATTCAGTGTAACCACACAAGCCTCATGTGCGCGCACAATCGTCTCACACGCTTTGATGACACTAGGGGACGCTTCGACCTAGTGAAAGCAGCTACCAGTCAGTATCCATCCATGCGGACGTATCTCATGGAGAAGGGAGATTGGAGCACGCACTTGTAGCTTGTCTGCAATCAGCAAGAGCAAAAAGCTCCCCTGAAGCAAATACACACCAAAAAAGAACGGCATGAATTCGAGTCCGGGATCATAGTCGAGGATGTGGTCGATGGCTTCTGCTGCGCTGACTGCGTGACCGGTGGCGTTGATAAAGCTTTGCGAGGAGATCCACAGGTCGTTGTCGTCTAGTAGGGAAATGGGATCCCATTTTCCTGTCAACAGGATGTGAAGGACGTGCATCACGTGGGTTCCATAGGCAACGACAATTCGAGTTTGGATATCGGCCTCGGAAATGTGAGCAGATGAGGTTGTTTTGATCGAGTGGACGGATGGCGTGCCGATTTCAGTGTGGTCCGTATTAGTGTCAATACCTTCGTCCATCGGGTTTCCGGGCTCTTCGATCGGAGTGCTGAGGTTTCTGGTCTCGAAATCTTGGAGACTTTGACCATAGGCTTCCAACTGTCTGGCGATTTCGCTGGCGTGGTCATCCCATTCCTGGGCTGAACGAAAGCCGATGCCAAATCGAGGGTGGTTTTTAGCGTGATAGAGATCTACGATCTCCCCGAGGATTGTCATGAGTGGTAGGAAGTATCCGAATATGCTATGTCCAGTACATTCAAAGTTAGGTCCTCTCCTTCTAATCCGTGGTGTGCCACTTGGGGAAGTAATATGAATGCTTGAATCACCAGTATAAAATTCTCCAGCCTATGGAGAAACTAGTCAGCAACGGCTTCAAGATTCTCCCGTTTCAAAATATGTCATTAGACACCTCGGCCCTGGATTGTTCTCAGAACCATGTTTGGTAAATGCTCCATGAATTGAAATCCCTGATTTGGGCCTTGGAAGTTGATGAAATAGGGGTACTCACTTGCCACAGCGTATCATCCATGGGTTGGAGTAGGCCATCACACTCAATGTCTAACAAGAACAGAGGTCTGTTATAACATAGAGCGAGATGCCTGTCCACAGTATAGGCTAACCACCACACCCTTCTCCTCTCTTCTCGCTCTTCTTCTGTAATTGCGCCGTGAGGGACATCATCATCGGCTTCTCCATCTGCATCCACATCGTTGACACCTGCTGCTGGCTGCTGTGGGGACATTGTGCCAGTGCTCTGGGACATTGTCGCAAGGCTGCTTTGAGGTAGCTCCCTTCCAAGTTTCAACTCACGTGCTAAAGACCAAGCAGCATTCCACCAGCGGAGAGAGGCTCCCTTATACTCTGACGCGGAGACGACGGTAGCAAGGTGCATATAGGTCACCACATCATCAAGAGTTCCAGTGGCACCAAAGGCTCCTGTTTCTCCTGTGAGGCTATCGGAGTTCATAGATCCAGGCATAGCGACACCCAAACCTCCAAGGGCAACGCCATTTATAACAGTGTTGGAGAAATTTGGCGAGCTGTCCCCGTCGGAGGAACCATGGATAAGAGGCTTCAGAAGGCCCACAGTAAGCTCTAGTAGACGTTGGCAGATCTTCCCCCGGGACGAAGGAGGTGCTGTCAGGAACGCGGCATCACTTGTCTGAGCAACAACCCAAAGCATACTGGCCAGCAGCGCTGGGGTACATTGTCTCGGTTTAGTTGGGTGGAGGATGGAGTGTTTTCGGAAGACATATCCAAGGACATATGGTGACGTCGGGTGCATCAAGGCCGACGATGAACTTGCAAAGTACAAGTCGAGTAGATCACAGGCTAGGGATAAAGGGATAATGTTTCCCAAATGCGGTACGAGGGGTTGCAAGACGGGGTAACGAAGAGGAGTGTTGAAGTTCTGTGTCACGTGTTGTTGATACTGGTTAGATGGTGATGGCAATGACATCCATCCTCCCGGCGATGTGGCATCCGACCCCATGGGGAACCCGGGCAGAGGGCTATCGCCTAAACGAAAGGGTCCCGGAGTATTTCCCGGATAATGAGTTGGGCTTTGAGTTTGGATGGCATACTGGAGATCTGTGTAGCCGGGTAAAGAGCCCTGTCCGGCACTGAAGTTACCGCCATTGCTATTCATCAGGTGGGAATTGATGGCGGGTCGATAGCCATGCATGCTAGAATAGCCGCTAATATTCAGGGACGCGGGGCTTTCGATTTGATCCGCTTCTGCACGACTAACCAAGTGAGGCTGATGTCCATGTGGAACTTCTGTGAGGCTCTCGAGGCTGCCAGTTCGCAGCCTTCCCTTGAGGGTTTCACGCGCGGATCCATTGTCGAGCCCCGTTGTGTTCAAACTTAGAGCTCTTTGCACCTGAGGTCGTTTGAAGTCATTATTGTCGTTTGCGAGAGAGGTAGTAGCTGAGCCGCCGCTCTCATGTCGAGACTCAGTGGGTGATCTCTCTCCAGAAGATCTACCAGTGGGAGATTTCTGCCCATTTGCTACTGCTGCCGCCGCTTGCTGTGCTAAATCTTTGCGTGAGGCCTTGCCTCGCTTCTTGCGTTCTCGGATGTATTCGCATCCCAATCCAAATTCTACAAATAAGTATTAGTAGATAGATCTCTCATAATATCATTGCTTAAAACGTACCAACACAATGAGCGCACGGTGCCTGTCCGTCGCATTTCGTTCGGAGCTGGTTGCATTGATCACAGGCTCTGCTGATGCGCCGTCTAATCGGCCCAGAAACACCTGCGCCATTGGACCTGCCACTAGCAGGCCCATGTCCATAAGGATGTTGGCGATGTTTGGAATTGTGATTCCTATGAACTTGAGAATTCTGGTGATCGACGTGCTGTTGTAGTTGTTGGAGGGCGTACTGTGATCCGTGGGCTAGAGTATCGAGACCCGAGTGCATGTGATTGGAAGGAACATGTCCATTACTGAGCATACCGCTCGACGGCAAGGCATTGTATGCCGAGAAACGATGAAGAGGGTTTGATAGCATTTCGAAGACGCTTCTGTAGTTTAGTTTCGAAGAAGAAGCATCGGCGAGGCTTGAGGTTGTTTGGGATTCGAGCTGTTAAAGAAGTGCGGAGAAGGACAGCCTTCAGAGGTGTGCAGTCGGAGCATCTATAACAGATCTAGGTCGATACGGTCCGGGGTAGGCTGCACCCTGGTGATGGTCTCCTTGGCCATCAGCAGGATCCTTCATGTGCAAAGGAGAGAGAGAAACGAGAGTGCAACCAATTGTAATGGCGGGGTCTGCAATCAACTGCATAGAGCGAAAAAGAAGGCGTGCCCTGGAGTTTATTGCTCTTGATTGTAGAGCGCAGGGGTCGAAGTACTGACCTGCCACACCCGATAACTGAACGATATGCTTTATTAAGTTACCAAACCGTGAAAGGCAGCTAAAAGCTTGACAAGGTTGGTTAGTCGAGACGGACCAGCATCGCGGCGTCAAGGCCTCCGACGGGCACCCTTTTTCCGCCTTTGTCAACTCCTACTGGCGATGTGACTCTCCTTCAGCCCTCTAAGTCCAATCAGGGAGACCTCTTTACCATGCTTGCAGGCCCGCACCTTGCCGAGATCTAGGACAAGGCCGACTTTCCTCAAGAAGGTCTCCCCGTTGAGCTTCGTGCAACAGTATAGCCGAACCATGAGAGGAGCGCTAGTACTTCACATCGAAGATCTCGCACCAACAACCAACGAGTTAGCTACGCCGTACTCCGTAGACTCTTAGTTGGGGTTGAGGTAGCCTCCGTTCGACAGATCTTTTGAAGGGCGATCGCCTGTCACGAACGCACCCCGCCATATATCGTTGAGTTAAACAGTTATTGCACCAATCGCATCATAGCTTAAACCTCGGAGGGGTTTATCGTGGTTTCTCCGCTTTGATGTCGAAATGATACCAGCAGATAATAAGACTCTTGCTCGCGCCCGGAGGGTGAGTGAGTGTTACAATTCCCAATTATTCTTCTAGCTGCCAGCACGGTGCAGTAACACATGTCGTGCATGTATTGCTGGACCAAGGCAGGGTATGAAGCATCCACCATGGGGAGGGCCACCCGCGTCAAGATTCTTACAGTTCAGAGGTTCATATTGGGCAGGTCGGTCCGTTTGCAAGCATGGGTAATGATTGGCTAGAATACTTGCACCCATCCGGCCCCATGTTGAAAATGGATGGGCTGTTTGGGTTCTCATCATTGCTTTTGCTCGGAAATATCAGGCCTCAACCATAACTGTAACTATTAATTATCAGCTATGGCCTGTATGAGCAACACACGAGCAAAATGCACATCTTTACCCCGGATCTACAGTCTCCATACTCCGTACTCGCGTTTTTCATTTAAGTTTGACACTCCGCACTACTTAGTGCGGGTAGATAGAATCTTGCACATACAATTGGCTCTCTACCCTAGTATACCATAAGAACCAAGCCAATCTAGAGTGCGACATTTCAGTTGGAGCCTTTGCAGCCTCAAAGAAGTGCGGTGCATCCTCGAAAGATCGTATCTCTTGGCGCGGCTAACAGGGGGTTTGGCTGGTAAGCGAGTGCTAGCGCTAATAAGAGTTACAATATCTAAGCCTGCACCTCCGTAAGTTTGGTCAAGTCCAAGCTTTTGGAGTGGTGCGGAATATTTATTTTATGGAATAAATATTGTCTCAGTGTTATTCTTGAAAGAAAACGAGTATTCTCCGCTGCGTTGAAAAGAGGGCATATGCCGGAGTAATTTATGAAAATGCGGAGGTGCCACCGTGCCAGGAACGAACAAGACCAGATCAAGCATTGGAGAAGCCAGACGTCAAGGTAGATCGTCACAATGAAAACTGAAACCAGACAGAATTGTTCAACTAATCACAGAGTAATATTGCGAAAACCAGCCCATGAGTCAGGTGGCATCGCAAACCTTTGCACTGAGGCGTCCAGTTTTAAGGGAACAGCGGGCCTAAAACCACTCGCTAATGCGCCTCGGCTGCTCATTGGGGATATAATATGGCGTCTGGCGTAAAAGTTCCGCATCAATATGACCTTGGCGAGTCTGGTAGAGGAACCCGACGATTTCAATCTGATACTCCGTACAAGCGTTCCTGGAATTTAAAGCTTGCATGCTTTAAGTTACTTCCTTGAAGCGATGGTCGAATCAATTTCGAAGCCCTTTGAAGACCCCTTTCTTCCCCGCAAATGATGGAAGCGATCCCCTTTCCCCATGTTCCGAGCCGTTAAGGCATGGCGAAACACTACCGGCGGCAGTCCCGAGCACCCGTACCTCTTTGATCAAAATCAAACGTCGATTCAACACGAGCCCCTAATCTCGTCGTGAAGACGAAAGAGTCAATCGGAGCAGCGGCATGACAGGGCGGTATTTGATGCAATCTCGGTCTACTCAAATGCAAGCCCGAGGTTGGAGAAGCAGATATATCCCTAGTGCTTCTGAGAGTATCAGTTATTCGGCAGTGAGCGAGTATCTAGAGTCCTTTTCACCTGCTGTAGATGTCTCAGAGTCTCAAAGACATTCTCAGGCATTTGTGCAGCAAGGCTGTGTGTGCAAGGAAACCAAATGAAGCATCAAGCCATCTCCAGCATGTCCCTTTATGGAAGTTGTGTAACACATGCAACGCGTCCTGACGCACTTCACTATGAGCCAACTTTGGAATGGGTAGGCCCTACGCGAGCCTTATCAGAAGGGAAAGGGGTGTGTAAACTACCGAATCGCATCATATCCAAATTGTCTCGAGGATCCTGGCCAGTCCTACGCTGAAATGTAGGAACTGCACGTGATTCACCCTTGCCCTCTCACACTCTGCAGCCTGCAGCCTGCCAGCTAGGTCATACATGACATGCGCAGAAATGTGCCAGAGTACTTCTCTCTTCTTTTACAATCCTGATCAGATTTCAGTATCACAACAGAAACTCGACCCATCTCACTCACATCCAGACCAGATCCAGCTCCATCTTTCAGCCCCACAGAATGTGGACTAGGATTCGAGATAATGGACTGATGGAATAGGCAACCCCGTGTTGCAACTACCGAATGCTTATCTGTCTGCGAGTCTGCGGCATTCTGTGCGTATTGCAATACGAGTCTTGTCGAAAAATACAATGGGCGAATCAAACTCGCCTTCCTCTCAGAGCCTCAGGTGGGAATGTTTGAAATGCAGTGCGGCACAGTAGAGTACAGTACACGAGGCATTGCCTCGAATGGGTCTTCAACTTCAACGATGATCCAAGTACAACTCACTCAGGAGATGCTTGGCAAGACCAAAACCGACAGGTATCCGAGGGTAGGTAGGGTAGGTACAGTATCTACGAGTAAGTACCGGGCCGGTAACGGGTAACGGGTAACGATTGTTTAGGTACCTGGGTACCTCTCCTCTCCTCTCCTCTCCTCTCCTCATGTCCCTTACCAAGCAGACGTGGACGTGGCGTGGCATGGGCGGGTCGGGATGGCATTTCTTTACTAAGCGAGACGCTAGGCCCAATTTAATGACAACCACGTCGGTCAGCAATTCTTCACCTGGCTGCCGCTGCCTACGGTAGCAATGCAATATCAGCAGTCACGAATGTTCTGGCCTCATGGCGCAAGGACAAATCCCCAATTCTACTTGAGAAAAGTACTTTGGATAAGTGATTTGTTCAAGGTTACAACATACTGCGAGTCGACTCCTGACTCCTCACGCATGCGTGCGAGCGAGCCATCAAGGGTCACCGCGTCGTACCATCCCATCCCATCACTAGATTTACGTTTCTTCTCGTCCACGTCCACGTCAATACTGTAAGATTTTCTCCCTTGATTGCCAATCAATCAGGGTGGAGTGAAGCTATCTGAAGTCAATATCAGGCGCGTCCACCAAAAAGGTTTTCTCCCCTCCTTTCTCCTTGTGTCTTGTCGTCCCTTCCAGCCACATGTGGAGCTGTTTGCCCCTCTCGACTAGTCGCACCTCCGTGCTCGACGTCATTTACTTACATATACAATTGACGGTCGAGGGAAGTCACGAATACGGATACAAATGATATAAGTATCCGAGTATTCCTCCATTCTGTCCTTCATATCGCGTCTCTTGCATCATAACAATTTCTTAGTGTCAAAATTGTCAAGCAGGGTAAACCTCCTGACTTATTCATACCCGCATTTACGTCCGATAGTGGGGATACTAGTAAATATTTGTGTCGGGATCCTTTCCATCAGTCCGACTTCCTCATCTCGAATAATACAAACATCCAACATATCAAGATGTCTTCGATTCCCAAAACCATCAAGGCCTGGACCATCAGTGGCACCAATGGTTTTGATAGCTTAAAGCTCAATGAACAAGTTCCCGTCCCGGAGGTCTCGGATTATGAGGTTCTAGTCAAATTCCACGCAGCCTCACTCAACTACCGTGATCTGATCATCCCCAAGGGTAAGTAACTACTCCATCGCACAGCTTCCCCAAACTTATACCCCCAGGCCTATACCCCTTCGCTCTAGCCGACAACATCGTCCCTGGCTCTGACGGAGCCGGCGAAGTAATCTCGGTCGGTCCAAAAGTAACGCGCTTCAAGCCCGGCGCCAAAGTCGTCACTCTCTTCAACCAAGGCCATCTCGGCGGTTCCCTCAACCCCCAAACGTACGCCACCGGTCTGGGCGGTGTTATCGATGGCACGCTCCGCCAATACGGCACCTTCAATGAAAACGGCCTAGTCGATATGCCGCCCTCGCTAAACTGGCAGGAAGCCTCGACGCTTTCCTGCGCCGCGCTCACGGCTTGGAACGGGCTTTATGGTCTCAAGCCTGTGAAACCCGGCGACGTGGTACTCACGCAGGGTACGGGCGGAGTGAGTATTTTCGCAGTGCAGTTTGCGAAGGCGGCGGGCGCCAAGGTTATTTCTACGACGAGCTCGGCGAAGAAGGCGGAGGTGTTGAAGAAGTTGGGCGCCGATGAGGTTATCAATTACAAGGAGGTTACGGAGTGGGGCGAAAAAGCCAAATCGCTCACCACTGGTGGGGAGGGAGTTGATCATATTATCGAAGTTGGAGGGACGACCACTATGGAGCAGAGCTTGAAGGCTATCAAGATTGATGGGGTTATTTCGATTATTGGCTTTTTGGGTGGAAATGGTGAGAAACAGCCGAGTTTTCTGGATGCGTTGCTCAAGCTTTGCACGGTCAGAGGCATACTTGTTGGGAACAGGATCCAGTTTGAGGAGATGAATAGGGCTATTGAGATTAACAAAATCAAGCCAGTGGTAGATGAGAAGGTATTTTCGCTTGATGAGTTGAAAGAGTACGGTGGTTTCTTGTTCCCCCGGTTATACATTTTACTAACTGAAGTCAGGGCATACCAATATATGTGGGACCAGAAGCATCTGGGAAAACTTACAATCAAGATCGAATAAGCAGCAAATAACGCAGAAACATTATACATAGATGGATTACAATAACCGAGTCCTCAAAAATGCAATGCATTTGCTAATTACCTAATCGCTGAGCTTTTGCATCGTTAAGCAACATTCACGTGTCATACTAGTGGGTCACGAAGATGACCGAGGTCGAGCTTGAAGCCAGAATAAGATGTGATAATCATCTATTGTGATTTGTGTAAAGCTAGGATCCATCGACCGCTTTCCTATACTACCTCCTCGTTTATTTTCTCAATTCACTGGTTTATCTTTGCGGCTAGAGCTGTAGCAACTACAGATCGGTCTTACACCACGTGGTGTAACGCACCTTCCTGAAAACACTATCTAAAATCTCCATATACCCTGTCGAAATTAAAGGCCACGTCAGTTGTCGTTCTTTGAATTGCGAATCAATCCCTTGACTTTTTACATTCAGACTTATTCCATCAAATCAGGGCAATTCTAACATCCCTTTCGCTTCAAGATGGCGAACGCAAAACCCCCTTACGACCCCCAAATGATGGAGACCCTGGTCTTCGCTGGGGCTCTACCTCCCAACGGCCCAAAGCCACCGCCAACAAAGGAGAACCTTGCGGAGCACCGGAAGTTCGTGTCGCTCTTCGACGCAAAATACGATGACTACCCAGACTTGTCCCGTGAAGATATCTCGATCCCTGGCCCCGATGGCAATACCATTGAGCTCACCATTGTCCGGCCAAAGGCTCCGGCGAAAGGACCTCGGAATGCCATCTACTACATCCATGGCGGTGGCATGATCATGGGAACAAGACACTTCATGCTTTACGAGGCATTCCCATGGATCAAGGAGCTGGACGCTGTTCTCATCTCCGTCGAATACCGCCTTGCGCCCGAACATCCACACCCGGCTCCCGTTGAAGACTGTTACGCAGGTCTGAAATGGATCTCCGAGAACAGCTCGAAGCTAGGCATCAACGCAAGCAGGATCATGATTGCAGGCCATTCTGGTGGAGGGGGGTTGGCAGCAGGCACAGCGCTCCTGGCACGTGATCGCAAACTGCCCGTACCGTTGTTCGCGCAGCTCCTGATTTATCCCATGCTGGACGACCGGAATACCACGCCTTCAAGCAGACAGTACTTTGGGGAAGGAACGTGGACGGGCAGGACCAACGCTGTGGCGTGGTCCTGGCTCTTGCCGAACGATGATGCGCTGGACGTGCTGTATGCTGCTCCAAGCCGAGCGACTGATTTGTCCAACTTGCCGACGACGTTCTTGGATGTTGGAGGAGCAGAGGTGTTTAGAGACGAAGTCATAGCCTATGCTTCAAAACTCTTGGGGCAAGGGACTCAAGCAGAGCTGCACGTTTGGCCTGGTGGTAAGTATGCTCCACCCCTGAGAGCTTTGGATGCTAATAGGTGTAAATAGCTTACCATGGCTTTGATGTTTATTCTCCTGCTTCGGATTTGGCAATAGCGGCAAAGGCGAGCAGACTCGCTTGGATGAAGAGAATGTTCTACGGTCCGCCAGCAAACAAAGACTGAATCCGGGTGGATGATTTCAGAATAGGAGTAAGGAGTAGATATTCGCGAGCCGCAAACTGACGGCTAGCCCCAACTCCCCTTTCGACACAACAATCAAGCCCACACTTTCTTCTATTCTTTGTCTCATAGTAGTAAACAACGATAGATTTAAATTTTCTGTGGGAAATGAAAAAACATTTTCTCGTTCGAAGTTGTGGACAAGGATCACTAGATCTTTCTCGTTACAATGGCGCTCAGTCATGACGTAACTCCGTCCACAACAACCACAACCACATTCCTTTAAGTTTCCCTTCCCCGCCTGACCCCACAGAACATATTCTTGTCTCCATTTCCAGAAAGCTGCAACTGACTGACTGTGATTTTTGAAAATGGCATTGACACAAGCAGCCGCATTTGTTGAACAAAAGGTCCTCGGCCATGACAACAATGCCACCACCGAGCAAGACATCACAAACCCAGGCCGCGATAGAGCAAAGTATGCCGACCCAAGTGGAGAAATGATGAAAGCTCTTGTGTGGATGGGAAAGAATACCGTGGAAGTCCGTAAGTTTCCTTTTCTTGTCCCTGCTCAATTTCAAAGTATAAGTGTAACTAAAACCCATAACTGTAAAGGCAACGTCCCAAAACCCCGCGTAGTAGAAGACAGAGATGTGATTTTGAAAGTTACGGGAAGTACGGTGTGTGGCAGTGACTTGCATTTGCTGCATGGTACTGTGGTGCAGCTTGAGAAAGGCGATATCTTGGGCCATGAGTTTTGTGGTGAGGTTGAATCGATGGGAAAGAATGTCACGGGACTGCAGAAGGGGGATCGCGTGGTTGCTTCTTTTCAGATTGCTTGTGGTGATGTACGATCCCCGATGCGTTTCCTGCGAATGATGGTTGATGAGATTAGTGTTACTACTGCAACAAGAAGCTGTCTTCGCAGTGTGAGAAGACGAACTCCAATACTATCGAGAACGGAATGGTAAGCGAGCAATTGGTGTTGTTGGTTGTCTGGTTGCTGTACTAATCATGTCTCAAGTACGGTGGAAGAACAGCTGGAATGTTTGGATACTCCCACTTCACGGGCGGTTTCGCAGGTGGACAAGCCGAATATGTTAGAGTTCCATACGGAGATGTTAATCTCCTGAAAATTCCATCCACTGTCCCCGACGAAAAGGCGTTATATCTCTCAGATGTTTTGGCCACTTCATGGAACGCTGTAGTCGATACTGGGGTTGAGAAGGGCGATGTAGTAGCGATTTGGGGAGCTGGTATGTCACTCACCTCTATCTCCATTTCCCCATGACTGATCATGTCTAGGACCCATCGGACAAATGGCCGCTGAGTTCTCCCTCATCAATGGCGCATCTAAAGTCATCATGATTGATAGCAACTGGCGATTGGATTATGTCAAATCCAAGTATCCAAATATCGAGACCATCGATTACAGCACTCTCCCTCGCGGAACATCCGTCACTTCAAAATTGAAGGAGATGGTTCCTAGAGGTCCCGATGTTGCGCTTGAATGCGTGGCAGGTGAGTATGCCAAGGGCTGGGCGCATTACTTCGAACTTATGCTTGGGTTGGAAACTGACAGCTCTGAAATTGTCAACGAGATGATCACCTCGGTGAAGAACTTCGGTCGCTGTGGCATCACTGGTGTCTATGTCGGCTACGTAAGTCTCTTCGTCTCCCGTATCAGATAGTCGTTAACATAATAACAGACGAACCATTTCAACATCGGTTCTTTGATGGAGCGTGGTATCCGTCTCATTGGAAATGGCCAAGCCCCGGTCCATATGTACTGGGAGAAGCTTCTCAAAATGATCGAAAGTGGTGAGGTTGACCCGCTTAAGATGGTTTCCCATCGAGTGAAGATGGAGGAGTTGGCCGAGGTGTATTATAAATTCGAGAAGAAGGAAGACGGGATGCAGAAGGTGTTTGTCGAGACGAAGTTTTCTGCTCCTGCGGCGCCGGGAAGTCCTGCTTTGACTACGTATACAAAATGATGGTGAATGGGTTCCATGATAGTCATGATGATATGTAGGAGTTTTATTGTGAGGGAGAACATGAATGATCTGACTTTGGTTCAAATACCCTTTCCTCAAGGAACCTTGTGAACGGTAGAGAACAAGAGCTGTTATATCCGGCGCTACTTCTGAAACGGCCTTAGAAAATAAAGGTAGGTAACGATTAGATAAATGCGTCTTCTTGATCATAAACACCTTCCTGCCTGGGGCGAGTTCACACGATGTCCAACAACGCTCTCAAACCTCCTTACCGGCCACACATATCGGGATAGGCTCTTATAAGTACCACCGCGCCTCAATTAAAGGGCGTCCTACGATAAGCTATTATCGACCTTGTAAAGTAGTTCTTGAGGCCCCTATCCTTTGTACTCCCAGATAATCAAACATCCTCTTACTGTCCTTCTTCTAACTGCCGGGGGGTTTGCCCGGTTCTGAGACTATGCTGCGAAGTTGCGCCTCTTGACTTAACTTCCGTGACATAGTTAGATGGCTGCTTATTCTCCTGGACGTGTGGAGGTGTTTGCTCTTGTCTTTGATCGTTAGAAGTTACCAGTAATGTTGCGTCATTTTTCTCAGCCTGTGCGGCAGCTGCTTTTGAACTGTCGAGGCTTTGGACTAGCATCGTTGGTGTTGGATGGGGATGAAACATGAAAATCAGAACGTTAGAATTTCTCTCGGGGCATAACCTTTGTCGTAAAGCAGATGGAGGCTTTGGTGTATTATTGTCTGGCATAATGTTCTTGTTTTCGTCTCCCTCTGTCTCTGATCCTGTACTCTGATGATGTGGGATGAAATCAAGTCCATTCGTAAGAAGGGATCTGAAGTAATGCCACGCATCTCGTACCCATTTAGTGATTCGTGGGATGCCGAGAGCAATGTAAATAAAGAAGACGGAAATAGGGATACCTATTCCAAGTACATCTGCACAACCTAAAGCCAACGACATTAAAACGTACAAATATATTTCGAGGCCCATCCTAGAGGTAATGAAATGGTAATTTCATCTGGAGCTTTAGGAAACTATGCGATGGGGAGAGCGAAGAAAGAGGATACAAGACATTGGCAACTACCCGCTTTTCTATCGATCGGCACCCCGTAATAGCAGGTACCGTATAGTCCTTGAATCTGCATTTGCTTCAACTCCTCGATTTAGTACTGTCCGTTCCTTGTCGTCCACGGCGTTGATATGAATACCTTCCTTGAGAAGCCTCTCGACAGCGAGTACTACTTCGTCAAAATTTTTATATGCGGAATCAACATCATGCGTCGGTGAGCCGTTGGCATGGTAGGCCGTGGGAAACAAAACATTATAAAGCTTGAGACGTGAGTTTTCAGGAATTTCTAGTTGTTGGGATCTGAATAGATCTGAGGCGGTTCTAATGGATTCCCGGGATGACAACGTGGTTGGATTTTCAAGCTCATCAGCGTCTTTGCCCCCGTAATTGCTCCCATCATGGGCTACAATGCTGTAATCATCCGGCCCAGCATCGTTATCGGTGTCATGGTCTTCCAAAAAACCATATTCATCCGACCAAACGGTCATATTAGCGATATTGCTCTCTGAATCAGACATAGTAAGTGAAACAAGAGAAACTCTCGCATTGCAATGGAATGAAGAGAGAGAAATGAGCTCGAGGGAAAGGCCTACAAGGCGGGGAATTGCAAGCTTACACACTACCTAAGGAAACGATGTGACTACGGCACGCTCAGCCGCCCGACTATCCTTGATGAGATTGCATCTGTCATACAGCCATTGGCATCTATGATTGGCTTATGTATGCCTGGTTTTAGTATCTGCAAATGAATATACAAAATGCGGCGACGGGAAGATGGGGAAGCCTCCGAAATGCGATATATTAGCCTTACTATATCTTAATACAGAATCAAGATTGTTACAGCGATATATGATAGCGAGGCATAAAAGGCGTCTTTTGAATAGATTTTTCCTCGGAAAACATATTCTCAAGCATTACGGACAAGCAGCAGGAAGAAAGTCCCGTTTAACTGGAAAAACATTTTCCGGCGGAGGAGTGGCACTTGCCATGTCGAGGAATTCCTAGAAGACCTGGACTAGCGAGTTTGTCAAGAGCAGGTGGTAGTTCTTTGCTCAACTGATGGACATATCTGTCCCATGGGTATATGGTCCGTAGGGTATCAGTGAGCTTCCAACTGGAAAAGCTAGGCCTAAAAAGTTGTATCTAAAATCTAAATCATCGTCAAGAGATGAATGATGGCCAAATCTAGTTCTGCTCCTTCTTTTTCATCTCGTCAACTCACTTCTCGTTTTTCAAAAACCCTTGCTTCCCAGCACGCTCACAAATCCCCTTCAACTTCTCAGCGACCCACTCGAAATCTGTGATGTCCAAGTACACCTGTCCACTCAAACGAGCCCACCACTGCCCCTGAAAAGAAAAATATAGCAAGGAAAGTATTATGCTCTTCAATCAGAATCTTTTGCAGCCTTAACGTAACTTCAGCTACATCCGCTGATTTGACCGTACTAGTCCCAGGGATAGCGGATTCGGAGACCTCCAATGGGAGCAGGACGTTCACCAGGTTGCAATCCGTCAAAGTGTGCTCGTCATTGTCCAGAATCTTCGTCCCCAGGTACTTCGCTACTGCTTTCCCGCCCTCTCGTGCCAAGTTCGAGTTATATTCCATGATAGCTTTCTCGCCACCACAGACCTCCTCTCGCCATTTGATAGCTTCTGGAACGACGAGGTAGTTGGTGTTGTCAATGGTACCGACGAACTCGAAGTTATTTACAAACTCGCTGTTTACTGCCGGTGGCAGCGAGCTAGGCGTTCCTCCACCACTGGTTTTCGGTTGAAAGCCATGAGATGTTGGGAGAGACGACCGAATAAGTCCTTGGTTTCGCACTGGTACGTATAGCACGGCACAGCCACGAGGGACGAAGAGCCATTTGTGCGCGTTACTCACAAGAAAGTCGGGGTCTATAGCTGAGAGATCGAGGGGTATATGACCTACTCCATGAGCGCCGTCAACGAGCGATAGGATTCCTTCTTCTTTGCAGATTTTGGTGAGCTGGTCGAAGGGCATGCGGAGACCGGGGAGTGAGGACACTGTGTCGAAGATCGCAACACGTGGAAATTTCCTGGCTGCTCGAGAGGCGCGGATAGTCTCTTTGAAGATCTTTACGACATCGGCGTCTGAGAGTGGGTAGGTCACATGTATCTCTCGTGGTTGGACGGCATAGCGGTTGATCTCAGCCACGCATTCGATTGTCTTTCCGCAAGCCCCTAGATCGATGGTCAGAATAGCGCTCGATATTCAGTTAGGATGGTACCAACCATAGATGGTGTTGAAGTAAAGAATCTCGTCTCTTCCATCATCATGCCAAGGAATATTACGAAGCACGGTATTGACACCCATGGTAGCATTCGGAACATAAACAATGGTCTCGATTGGAGCATTCAGGAGTTTGGCCATAGCTGCTCGGGACTCATCCAGCAGTTTTGGATATGTATAGCGTATGAAGAGATCTGGTCGAGCTTCACATTCATCTTGGTACGCTCGTTGCTTATCTCGAATGGCTCGAGGAGGTGCACCGAACGAGCCTGAATGAATGAGCCAAAGCCTTAGGAGGGGGGTTAAGCATAGGGGCAATAATACCATGATTGAGGTTCTTCCAAGCTGGGTCAAAGAGGAAATGCTTGAGCATTTTCCTTCCGAAGGGAGTACGCTCGTACTTTGTCTCCTCATTGAGAGATACTTCCCCCATCTTTGTATCTAGGAGCTCGGGTATCTGGAGGAAGTGAAGCAGGGTAATTATGACGAGACAAATGAAGAAGTAGAGAGGAGAGAAGAGAAAGATAGTGGAATATATACAAAGAATTGAAGCCGAACTATGACTCTATACAATTGTATGATATGACTCAACCGGATGTCAAGCACAGGGCGATAGCAGAGAAATAGAGGGGTGGAAAATGAGTAAGAAGCACTTTATCGGTATCGGCGTACGTACAGTAAGTACCGTGTAGTGAGGAGCTTGTGGCTGGCTGAATGGTGGTAGCTCCGATGCTTATTCGCGTAACTGTTCTACCTGGTGTACCGCCAAGGCTGCTTAGTAAGTATACACTTTAGCGTCTTGGCACTATTGTGTTTGAAGTTAGATAACCGTTTGATAACCGTTACCCACCGCGCGTCACCCTATAGGTAATTCTAAAAAAAAGATGGCGATGAGGCTGAACAAATTCAGAATCAATCTAGTTGTTGGTATTCTGCTTGCCTCACTCGTCCTGTTCTACACAAGAGAACGAATCTTGAATGCCTTAAACATCGAAAAATTCAGGACCCAAGAACCTACCACGGCTGCACCAAAACCTGGAATCGTTTCAACTACAAGCATCGCAAATGACAGTACCTTGGATAACCTCCTCCGAACTCAAGCACAATGCGTGGGAGACTTCCCTGACCTTTATGAATCGATCGATCGTTCCGTTGCCCATTACCAGAAGCATCCTCTGAAGCGCGCTGATCTCGAAAAGGCATTCGAGGGCCATCAAAGCGCTTATACCTGGGTAGTCCTCCACAACAACCAACTCTACGTCCGCTCACGTCATCGCGGTTTCCAATCCCGCGTGCAAGCGGTACTCGCGGACCTGCACCGAGCTGTCTTGACCTCTCCAGAACGTCTCCCCAATATCGAATTCCTCTTCGATACAGCCGATTCTGCGCCTTCAGAAACATACACCCCTGTTTTCGGTCTGTCGCGTGGGCTTGATGAACGGGCATTCCTGATTTCAGATTTTGGGTATTGGGCGTGGCCGGAACCGTATGTCAATGGATTTACTGAGTTTGAGAACCAGGTGGAGAGGGTAGAGGAAGAAGTGCCATGGAATGACAAGAAGGACCAACTGTTCTGGCGCGGAAATGTGGATATGAATCCGGAAAGGCAACATTTAGTCAGTATCTCTGACCAACACAACCAGACCTGGGGAAACGTGCGGCATATCGACTGGGCCAATTTGAAGGAGGACGATCGATATGACATAGCTGATCATTGTCGGTTCAAATTCGTGGCTCATATCGAAGGAGCGAGGTATTCTGCCAGATTGAAATACCTACAACATTGCAACAGCGTCATTGTTACCCATAAGCCAAGGTGGACGACGCCTCTAACGCATCTCCTAAAGCCGGAGGGCGTGGAACAGAACGTTGTGGTTGTGGGGTCGGATTTCGCAAAAGTCGAAAAGGTCATGGAAGACCTACTTTTGAACAAGGACAAGGCGGTGAAGATTGCTCGCAATAACCAGGAGACCTTCGGAAAGAAATATGGGAGATTAGGCGCTGAAACGTGCTATTGGCGCGAGTTGATCCGTGGATACCATTCTATCATGTCACCAGAATTCCGGAGTAGTGTTAATAGTAACGGCGCGAAAGATTATGAGAGTGTTATGTTGATGGGAAGTACAGAATGGGATCTAGCATAATATTAATACTATTGTCTTTGCGCTACTCAAAACACGCTCCTCGCGAGTCGCTACCCCTTAGTAATTACCGAATTGAAGTCAGCCGACTATTACTTTGGATTACTAACACAAATAACGTTAGCGTTCTGTTCTCAGAGTTTCCTCACCTCTTACTCTCACGGCGGTACAATCATCAACTTTGGCGGTGGAAGCTGATCCCGCATAGCAGGAGATAGGAGATTTTAGAGAGGCTTTCTAATAACTTTTTAAAAGTAAAAAGCTTGCCTCAAAAAGTTGATATACTACTAAAGCCGAGCTTTATAGAGCCTTCTTAATATTCTATCCCGGCTATACTAGCCTTGACACGCTAGCATAATCACAACCTAGGTAAGTACCTAAGCTGAATCGAAGTACGAAGTAGTATGGGGGACAAGTCGGCTAATCTCCGATATAAAGGGGTGTGACGCTTATCAGCCAGCCCGATAACGTAGTATTTCTTTATTCTGTAGAATACACCAACCATCAACCAGTCGCATTTCGAAGACGAGACAAAGATCTCGACGAATAACATCATGTCTTTAATACAGCTCTCAAAGCTCCTACCTCTACCAGAAGGAGAGCTCAAGCAGGTCTTGGACTATGCTATGACACTCTCAAAGCAAGAAGCTGCGGATCATTTCAACAACCTGCTCGGGGAGTCACCACAATCAATAGAATTCATTTCCTCGTTCAATTCCAGCCGCAAAGATCCAACTTCTGCCTCGGCCTCCAGAACCGCGACCCTCTCAAACGACGCATCCGGAGTCCCCAATCTCGCAGAACACCAAAACAGAAAGCGCCCCTCCATACACCGAAACCCCGCCAAATACAAGATAATTACGCCGCCCAAGGCACCGCATACGTCAAGAAGAATGAAAACGACTATATAACCAAACGACCTGCTGCTTCTGCATCTACACCTAA
>QGMJ01000445.1:0-27518 GCA_007821545.1 Lachnellula subtilissima
GGTGTGTTGCGGAGGCGTTTTTTCTAGAGGCTGATTTGTTGGGTATATACCGTATCTATACCCCGAATTCGCGTTTACATGAACGCGGATGGCGCGTTGGGATATTGGGTTGTTGGGAAAAGAAACTTAGGTATGCGTTAGCTTTTCTGGGTGAGCCAATTGTCGTTGATCACCGTTGAAAATTGCCCCTAAAATGGCGGATTTGGAATAGAGCAGTACTATCTATCAATTCTGGCATGGCATGGCATGGCATCGAGAGTTAAGAATTGTGTTGCGGATAAGTCTCGTAGGTCGAGACCAAATCACAACTATGATTAGATTTGTAGGTTAATATATACATGTTCCTTATACTCCTATCACCATCAATCAGACTTTACGTCTCCTCTTCGCAACGCTCCCCGTATTCCCCGCATTTTCCTCCGTTTCCCCAGCTTGCTCATCAAGCTCCTCATCCGCTTTATCAGCAGCCAAACTAGCCTCTCGAATCTCCTCACTCCTTCTCTCCGCACTCCTAAGACTGGCGATGACCTTCTCGACATCGGCGGACATGGCTTTAGTATCCTTTACAATCCCATCCTCATCAATCTCAAAACCCACGCCCTCCCCACGTCCCTTCCCCATACTCTGCCACCTGCCGCCAAAACCGCGTTTGGGATCGGGATTGAACATGATGGCATTGGCGAACATACGCATTAGCTCTTTTTCAAGTTGTGCGTTGTTGATGATGCCTTTGGGTGGGATGAGATCTTCAGAGATGGGAAGCCAGGCGCTGGCTTGCGAGGGGTTTAGATCGTCTGGAGCAGCGGCTGTGGCTGCCTTATGACCGGCAACAATAGCGGAACGGATACTTTTCAGATCTTGGGGGCGAAGAATGAGGTGCTTGTAGCCAGGTGCATCGCGCTCTTTGATAGGTGCACCGAAAATGCTGGCACTTTTGTGGCCAGATATAGTTTCCAGTGCTGAAGCCGAGATCTTGACAAATGCACGAGTCCAAAGGACTTGACTTGGTGTACTGGTTACAGGTCGCGATTTGGGAGCATTGCCAATGCTACTGTCTCGCTTTCGTTTTGATGTCGGGCGAGGAGAAGGCTCTACTCTTGAACCACGTCGAGGCACAGCAGATGATTCATCGGCAGTGGTGTCACCTGCATCTTCAACACCAACAGGAGTTGCAACTTCTTGCTTCACGTGATGATGAACATCATTGTCCATTGACATTTCTTCAGCGTGCGACATAACAGACTGGCTTCTGTGGGACCCAGCAATGACTGATGATGCAGTGCTGCCAGCTCTAGTGCGCTGCGCGTTTCGGCGGCTTGGTTTAGCTACCTTGGAGAATTCAGGTGCTTTAGTCTCGTTGTTCTGGGATTTTTCCTCAGGGGCATCCTTTTTAGAGTCTTGCTTTGAAGCTGGTTTCTTAGTAGTACTCTTAGGAAAGGGTTTCGCTGATTTAGCTGATATAAGCACAGGGCTCAGAGGCTCAACAGGTGGCGGTCTTATGTCACTGTTAGGACGAGGCGTTGTAGGCGTCGCATTTGGCGTCCATCTCGTTCCACTGCCAGTAATATATGCATGAGGAATGCCCCGAGATAGTGGAGTATTTGGTAGACTTGGGCCTCCTCTTGGTGCTTGATTTGACAAGAGCTTTGGCCCTCTCGGAGCTTGGTTGGCATTATACGGAGAATTGTACTGTCTGTTCTCAGGAGCAATAAGATCTGGACGTGGGAATGGAGCTCGGGGACTTGGAGGAGGTGCGAATTGCTGAAACTGTTGTGGGGGTCCAGGATATTGTGGAGGGTATGGTAGATATTGGGCTTGCCCGTTCACTGGCGAATGTTGAGGTTGATATTGTGGTGGATAGGCTCCAGGTGGTAGAGGCCCTTGCTGCATCATAGGAGAAGGTGGACCGGCACGGTCCTGCTGGCCAGCAAGATGTGCCAGAGCATCCATGCCACTCACGCTCCGAGGCCTTCCTGGGGTATTTGGTGGAGGGAGGTGGATATTTTGTGAATTCAAAGGAGAGGGTGATGATGGTACATATGGATGAGGGGGTGGTAAACCTTGAGGCGCGGAGAAGCTTCCTCGAGGCGGTAGTGGATACCCTTGGGGAGGATACTGCGGAGGGGAGAATTGAGGAGGGAAATGTCCAGGTTGGTATTGCGGACCTTGGGGAGGCAGCCCATACGGCTGCTCCCATTTCCAGTTGTTCTCGGCCTGCTGAAGATTTGGCTGTAGGGCAAGCTGTTTATGTTGAGCTGGAGATTCATTGCTTTCTGGTCTCTGTGTTTCCGTACCTGGTCGAATGGGTTTTGCTCCGTTTTGTTGTCGTAGATCAGTTTGAGGTGAAGCTGGCGCTGCGATCTTAGACTGGCCGTTTAAGTAATTGCTGGCTGGTAGACTTTCTGGTCGCGACTCGATTCGAGGAGATGGGGCTTCTGCCGTAGAGACCTTTGGTGGTAGAGTCACTTCCCTGACAACATCAGCCGGTTTGGCTTCTGGAGGCCTCAATTCTGGAGCTTTCAGTTCTTCTAGCTGTGTCTCCGTCGAAGGTGTGCCATTTGTTTTCCCGCCTGTATCGTCCAAATCTTGCGAGGGTTCTGTAGATACAGATACGGCATTACTCTTGTTTGAGTTATCTAAATCCTGGTCTTCCTTCAATATCCTCTCATCCCATTCCCCCCTCTCAATCTCATCTATCTGCTTCTGCACCTCCGCATATTTTCTCTCGTCCTCCCGAATCGCTTTGGTCATGTACTCTCGATACCTCGCATACAGGCGATCGACGAGGAGAGGAAGCTTGTCTTTGTGTTGCTGCGCATCTGCAAGACTTGGAAGGGGCGGACTCTGGAGTTTGCGCTTCTTAGATCCAGGCTGCGAGCCATCGTCCGGTGTTCCTTCCTTTTCGATTTTCAACTCATCGTTTAAAAGCTGGAGATACTGTGCTCGCAGTGACTGCGCACTCAATCGCTGGGGATCAAAGTTGGGCTTTCTGTGACAAGCGCGGTGCTGTTCATCAGTTCGGAGATCTGCGAGAAGACGTCGTCCTGAGTACCATAGTAGACGAGGGACTGGAATAGCAGCAGGCATTCGAGCGGCGTGTATGCCGCTGTCGTAGCCATTTCTGCATATGTCCCTCGCCAACGATCGAGGAGAGGACTGCGCATCTATTATTATGAGTATCTATGCTTTTGTTGGGGGATTCCGAGCATGGAGGGTGGTGAGCCGGGGGTTGAGGAGGCGCTCTTGATTTGTTGGTGGTTTGATGCGACCGACGTGTCTGGGGGAGATATAAATTGTTTTCCGATCACCACCGTAGCTGCCAAAATCCGAAGGTAATCGTCAGATGGGAACAAAACAGGCTTAGCACGCCCCACCTAACCATTTGGTTTACTTAGAAGTAGTAGTGATTGAATCTTTACACCTAGTTATTAACTTTATTATATCAATCATGGATACCTAAGTTTAAGATATATTTTATTAAAAAGAAAAGCTTTCAGACTATCAACTAAATATTATATTGAATGAAGCTTAATCTAAATTTCTATAGTTTTACATATCTGTATAATTTATCTATCTCTGTAAATATATAGATACGGATATATAGATACGTATAATATCTTTATATCTGTTCTGTCTCCACTAAGGTATCATTAATACCTACTATAAATGCTACCTTATGATCTCCTTTAATCATGCTATGGCCTCCTATTATTCGCGTATCAGATTGCAGGCATCATGCTGGGCTCACTCCACGGTGCTCGACCCTTTTCTACGTATGACGGCTACCTACCGCATAATGATCAAATCCTTTATATTCTCAAACTTAGTATTTCCCGCATGACATTAATATAATCTCTGTCTTTTCGTCTATTTTCCACGCGAGAATAGGGAAGGGAAGAGGTCAGAGGGAAGGAAGGTGCTAAGACAAGAAGGCAGATGACACTAGCCCGCGACCCCTTATTATGCCAAATTAGCTCGAGGAGATCCGCATATTGAATTTGCCAAAACCACCTTCACGTACCACACTTTCCTCTTCTTCCTATACTCATACCCTACTTCTATTCTTACCTACTACATCACTCATCCATCCTCACCCTTAATTGATCCTCCAACAAACTTCAAAATGTCCGACGAAGAGCTTGACCGCGAATGGCAGCCCAGCAGTGTCAGACCGCAATCGTACGCCTCAAAACACCCCAAAGCTATTACAACATCTAATAAACCTTCAGCACAATGGCGCGCTCCTTCTCCCTTGCCCTAAACGATCTCTTCAAAATCGACAACAGCCTAGCAGATCTCGATGCCGCCGTCTATGAGAAGTACGTTCCCCTACCCCTCACCATCGCATAACCATATCTCTCACACAGCCCTCCCAGGAAGAAAGCAGTAAGCACGCAAACCACCGAACTCGAAGCCCTCGAAGCGCGCCTGAAAGCCACCGAAGAGCGACTCAAAGCCCGCGGCGCGTCTCCCCTCCCCAACGAGAAAGTCCCCTCGGGACGATCGAGCCCTCGACAACGCGCCCCGCTCGCCGCAGACACGTTTACGGATACCAAGCCCGAAGACAGAGCGCCGACTAGTCCACTCTCTTCACAACCGCCACTTACGGGAAGCAGACCCCAGACGGCGAATAGGCCAAAGACGGGGAACAGGGGTGACAGTGGTGCCCTGCCGCCTATGCCAGGGGCTTTACCACCTACGCCTGGTGCTAGCGAAGGTGAATTATCCAGCTCCGAATCCGAATATGTGCTTGTCAAAGGCCGTACTGACCATTCTGGGGTCCAAGATGGCGATGATGCTGCTCAGCAATGAACGCAATATATGTCGACTACACCGGGCATAGATAGGGGAGAGTGGGAAGTAATAATTATAAGGGAAGAGCATTTGATCGAGTTAGATTACGGGCTTTGGCTTCGACTTTGCGTGTGGTAGTTTTGTTTTGGATGGGCGTAAAGCGGGATGGCATGGCAGCACACTCGTTTTGGATACGGATACACACCTCTGGCGGAATGTATGTGGGCGATTGCTTTTGTATATACCACTGATGAGCAATAGATGATTTTGTCTACAGACTTCTTGCTACTATCTTCTACGGGGAAGCCAGCATCATGCGACGAGAAAGAAATTTACGATCTGGACAATTGGCCTGGCCTAGAAGCTTGAGGCTGTGCTACGCCAAATGTCGTAGCTCTTGAGATGCGCACAATGATATGCAGTTCTGATTGCCGACTTGTTCACCCCGCCGTAAACCAGCAGAGACCGGAAGGTATTCCGTGAGTAGGCCCTCCTTTGTTTGTTTGCAGCTATATCTGGTTATGTCCCATATCACGACTGCTAGCAAGAGGCGTTTTACGCATATGGAACACTTGAGCTAGAAAGTGCTCAACAAACAAATGGTTTTCGATATGGAGCAAAGCATCTTATACCTGTTCGATCATTACTGCTGATTCCAAGTGCGACTCTAGAAAACCCACTTTATCTTTGCTGGTGTACGTCTCATAAATAAATTGGAGAAGCCTCCCAGTGCTAGATGGCGTGGGCACGTGTTGAGTGCGTGTGACGAGAATCTTTGGGTTCCCAGTCAGATGAGTTCTGGAGTGCTTGTAAGTCACCTGTGTTTAACATCTCAGGACCTTCCATTTATTTTAGACATTGACATGGGCACGTGCTCAGAGAAATAGCCCCTAGATCTTTCGTCTAGTCTGATGATACTCTTTGCTCTGGAAGAAATACTCATGCTTTTGGAATGGAGGTGTGTAAACACAACTTTTGCTCAGGAAGGAGCGAGTTGGGGATCTCGACGGAAAGGGGAGGAACCGGTTAAAGAGCGAGCTTTCTTAACTTCACCTGCCGACGAACGTTCGACTCTTCAACATCAACTTCATCAATTGGATTCAACATCATCAAGTAGTGACTTTCAAAACCACTTCCCGTTTTACTAACACTATCACGATTCGAAACGCATTCAAGCTTCCTTCTTTCAAACTCTCCATAAGCATCTTGAGAAAGCTGAAGGACGAGCTATTGGCGAGGACTCGACTGAACCTGTTTAGTATTTTTTCACCAATCTCCGAACCCACCTTCTCTTCTTCAACTTCAAGCAAGTCCAAGTGCAATCCCAGTCCGCCTCGACCATGCCTCCAATTCCATTTCGAATGCATATGGGTCGCGCGAATGCAGCCAACAACACGGGTTTGAGCCAGGTGGCGAACCCAAGAGATCCCACCCAGGAAGCCAAAGAGATCTTACTCAAAACATTCCAGGAAGCCTTGGACAAGATGTCTTCTGAGGACCGTGAGAATCTCGTGCAATTGGCTCTAGATGCTACACAGGCCGAAGAATCGAAGGAGGAACATTGGTTTTTGACTCGTGGCTTTCCCGGGTTCTTCGCTTTGACTATTCTTTTCGTGGCTATTGTGTACTTTAGGGACGACTTGGTTGAGAACAACCTGCACGCTCTCGTGGAGGTAGCCTTCAATATAGTATGGATCCACTTTTGGCAACACTACATAGCGCGTCTGCGCAAGGGGATGGGCGTCAAAAGAGCCCTGCAATGCTTGATATTCATCCCTACCTCCATCACTACTCTCCTTATCGTCTATAACGCCACAAACCAGAGGGATAGCTAGGTTCAGGGCTGGATTGACCAAACGTATGTTTTTCTTTTGTATCTCAGGGATCTTGGACCTAATTTCTGGTGCAGTCTCTTACAACCCTGATATTCTTCACAGTAGATCACCATTGTATGAATTTCCGGGTTCAAGAAACCGCCACAATAGGCAGTCTTTTCCTTTTGCAATCAACCCGAAAACTTAGCATCCTCAACATTCCTTGCTCTTACTTTCTACGAATCCCAACACCCCTTTCCGACACACCGCTTGTGCGCATGAGTCTTACACCTGGCGACCGTCAGACTTGTAGTTAATTCATTCCTATATTAAGAAGATGGCTTCCATAAGTATCCCAATTCCAACTTAATTCGATTCACGGTCTCCCCTTGCCAACTTGTACTACCCGAGCTCGACTTACTCTCGTTACTCAACAACAGAATCAGACACGGAGTCAGACATGAATACTCGAAAGATGCAGCTTACCCTTAGAACCAGCGACGAATTGTGTAAAACCAACACTCACGGCAACTTTCGAGACATCACATATCTGGATCTGATTCTGAGATGGGCGAAGTAATGAAATAACGAAATGATGTGGCACCAGGATAGGGTGATTAGAACAAAAGTACATTGTGCTTGGCAGATCAAACACACTAGATTTACTGACCTTCTATAGGCTCTTGAAGTTCTATGCTTTGTGTTCTCTTTTGGTTCCTTTGGATTTGGACTACGGCTGGGCAATGACTTTGGAGAGCGAAAAAGTGAGCGATTATAAGCTGGTTTACGGCTGCTCTGTAACATAGCGAATTACAATCAGTCATTCTCTACAACTCCTCCATTGACTAAAATTGACGGCTCTATTTGTTTTGGGTAAGTTGTCAATAGATCAAGTTATGTCTTTACTCCCCCCGAGACTAACTAGTGTATCTTAGGTTATTGCCACACCTGCAGACTACCTAGGTACCTATTGCCTTCCCCGCGCCCCGCCTCCCCACCTATGGCCCCACTCGGGATTCACCACCGATGAACGACTGTATCCATGAAAACTTTACAAAGATAAATAGTTTCTTTGTAATTAAAGGACACCATCTATAAATAAGTCGATCATATTTCTAGCTCCTCCGCATTCTAGGCAAATTGGTTTTCTAGCAGCCTAAATGACATTGACCCAGCCTCTCGGGCCTTTCAAGCTCGTGACTGTAAACACGGCACCCGAACGCGCAAAGAGGTTAATCGGTCGTTTGGTAGAGGCATTGAAAGAGAAATATACCATTCTGCATGTCGCTAATGTACAAGGTAATTAAAAAAGTCTCGAGAAATCTTTAGAGTCAAAGAAAACCCCTCACTGAACAAGCAATGCAGAGATCGAAGATGTGAAGCCTACAGTAGAGAGATTCCAGCCGGATATGCTGGTAAGCAACTTCCTTCTGTTTGGGATTTAGGATTTTATGATAATAATTTGGCTCCAGTTCTGCGCATCCATGTGGACGCCCGCGCAAAGCACCGAGATCCAAAGCATTGCGCGCTCGGTCATCCCCGGTATTAAAACCATGGCCATTCCTCAAGGATTACAGGTGGAGAAGGGTCCTGATGCCATAGTCGAGTTTCTCCTTGAAAAAGTGCCGCTGCTTATTGAATCGCCTGGGACTAGGACTGCCGCATTCCGCCAGTATTTGCCCGATCTGAATACACCGCGATTTCAGACGGCGAAGGATCAGGATGCGTATCAGTATGTGGAACATTTTCAGAATACTAAGAACCCGCCGTGGATATATGGACTTACGAAGGTGTGGGAGAAGCTGTTGGAAGAACCGTATACAGGCGTTACTACTGATGGTTAGAGACACTTTTCCCATCTACATGATTGAACCAAAAATGCGAAAAGCTAATCATGCGTGTGTAGGAAATATTATACCTAACTTATTCCATGTCCAAGATGAAGGCATCCCCATCGACAAAATCGTAACTTCAGTCCAAAACGTCCTCAACCAACTAATCCCCTCACAACAAACAAAACTCTCATACCCCCTCACGCCCGCGAATGGCGCGCATGGTCTAACCCCGAATTCCTCCTCCGGCCCCTCGGTCTCCGTCTCGAAGAACAGCCCGCCTCCATCTCCACGTCAATCCTAGCCGTGCTCGAAGCCACGTTCTCGCCAGCAGGTTACCAGAAAGCCCTGTCAGCGATGCGCATCAACCATTTCCTCGGCCAGCTATGCAACATGCCCAAAGTGCTGAACGAGTTCTCCTACAATTTCCTGCTCTTCGGCGAGCCATCCAAAACCAAGCCCTGGGGCTGGGCGCTCTACGGCCATCATCTATGTCTCAGCGTCTTTCTCCAGGGCCCACAGATATTCATCTCCCCCGCCTTCACGGGCGCGGAACCGAATATCATTGACGAGGGGCCGTTTACCGGGACGCGGATTCTGCACACGGAAGAAGCGCTAGGTTTGAAGCTCATGCAGAGTTTACCTGCTGAAAGCCAGATGAAAGCCCGCACGTACGAGCTGCTGAAAGACCCGGCCATGGCACTCACGGGCGAGCTGGCTACCGACCGCTGGAACCAGGATGATCAGCGCATCACCTGCGGTGCGTTTCGTGATAACCGTATCGTGCCGTACGAAGGGATCCTCGTCTCAGAACTTACACCCGTTGCGCAGAAACTGGTTCTGGACATCGTCGAGCAGTTCCTCCTCTATCTGCCTGACGGAGCAAGGAAGCTGCGGCTGGAGCAGGTGGAGGGTTTCTTTGGCGAGACGTATTTTAGTTGGATTGGAGGCTTTGGTGCGAGTGATGCGTTTTATTATCGGGTGCAGAGCCCGGTGGTTGTAGCGGAGTTTGATCACCATTCTGGGGTGTTCTTGTCGAATCAGGAACCAGGGAAGTTTCATACGCATACTGTGTTGAGGATGCCCAATCGGGGGGATTATGGATGTGCGGTTAGGGAGGGGGAGGATATGGTTCCGTGATGAGAAGAGGAGGTAGTATCTGCAGATAGGTATTTTGGAATTGGACTAAGTTTCTTGAAAGTCCTCTCTTATTATATGCTCTGGAAAGCTGTCCATCTTGCTTGGGTCACTAAAATTGTCTATATAAGAACATGCCGATTAGAATCGAGCCTCGCTATAGCCTGGCCAAAGCCAACGCGTGGTACACTAACTGTTAAACTTGAATCTCAGCGACTATAGGATCTTTCTCTTATGCTATATAGAGTTTAGATATAACTAAACAACTACTTTATATATATATATTTTATATACAACTACTATACCATCTTATAACTTATAGCTACAAGTAAGTGTTCAACAATAGTACCTAGTTGACGACGTAGCGCGGGGTCAACTCGCCAATTTTATAAAAGGCTCGAAGACTAATATTATATCACTTTGCTACTCCACTCCCTTACTCGGATTGTTCAAGTAAATCATCATCAGGAATGGATTAAGCCCTTAGCATGCATAGTATGGCATAGGAAACTCTTCAACTGTCTATGAGTATTCTGCTGTTTTGTTCCCACATGCCATGTACAAGCGAACGGGTATATATTTACCCGTACACACTCAAAGTGTATTAGCTCTCCCCACATGGCCCCACAACTAATTGCCCCTCGCCTCATCCAGCACCAGCCCCTCACTTGACTTCACTCCCCTCCACATCGGCATCTTAATCTTGACCCCGCTCCATCACCATTACGAGTGCTCTATTCCGAACTCCGTCTTTAAATGGTTGGTGGGTTACGAAAGGTGTAAAGGTTTGTTTGTGTTGTTGGGCCCGGCAAGGGGAAATGGCAGATTGAGTAAAGCTTTAATTTGGCTTGAGTGAGAGTGAAAGCCAACTTCCAACTTCCTCCTTTTATATATGTATATATGTAGCATACCGGTACACGCTCTGGCTGTGGTATATTGATCATATATATGCCTGACTTACTCTTTCCCTTGTAATTCGTTTATTTTATTTCATCTTCAAAATCGACAGCGCTTGCTATCGAAGCAGGCACAGGATATATAAATATCCATCCTAAGATGACGTCTCCTCCGCAGTCCACGCGTTCGCTGAAAATATGTATCATAGGAGCCGGTACGTTCATTCCTCTCTTCTTCCCCCGAAATCTCAATTCCGCAACCCCAAGCTGAGAATTATGTGCCGTGCTAATCTCATGGCAACAAACAGGAATGGGCGGATTGACCTGCGCCCTCGCGTTAGCCAAGGAAGGGTTTCAAGATATACATGTCTACGAAACGGCCTCGAACCTCGGGTTCGTGGGCGCGGGCATCCAATTGGCGCCGAATATGTCACGGATTTTAGATGATTTGGGCGTGTGGAAGGAGATTGAGAAGGAGGCGGTGGTTTTGAGGAAAACTAGCATAAGAGGTATTGTATAACGCTAAATCCCTAATGTTCTTTTTTTTTGCTTTTGGAAAAGCAAGATGGATAGATGGGGGACGAGATGGCATGACATGGCATTGTATGTACTGTGCTGATTGACTCGAGAGAAAAATAGAAGGTGCAACAGACACCGAACTCGCGAATGTGGATCTGGGTTATATCGAAGAGACGTACCACTACCCGCACATGGTAGGCCACCGGCACTCCCTCGCAAACGGTCTCTACAACGGCTGTCTCGCCCAGAAAGCCATCACATTCCATTTCCGCACCGGCGTCCAGCGCGTCCTCTCCTTCGCGCCCAACCCCTCATTCACAGCCGAACCGCGCGATGGTCCGGATCCCTACACCGTGACCTGCGACATCCTGCTCGCAGCCGATGGCATCAAGAGCGTAGCGCGCATCGACATGCTAGCCTCCCTCGGCCTCACAGCCTCCGTCATCGACTCCCAGCAAGCCGCGTACCGCATCATGTTAACGCGCGAGCAGATGGCGAGCGACGCGGAGCTTCTGGCGCTCATAGACGCCGAGGCAGTAACGCGGTGGATTGGCGAACGCCGGCACATTATCGCATACCCGGTATCCAATAAGCGCATCTACAACCTGTCGACGACGCAGCCGGATGTGAATTTCGCGGCGGCGCCGTCCGAGACGTATACGACGAAGGGGTCGAAGAAAGCCATGTTGGAGGTGTTTGGGGATTTCTGTCCCATGATAATCAAGATGCTGAACATGGTTCCCGAAGGCGAAGTCTGCGAGTGGAAATTGAGGATCCATGAGCCGCTCGAGACGTGGATTGCAGGGTCCATGGCGTTGGTGGGAGATGCGTGTCACCCAACGTTACCACACATGGCGCAAGGCGCCGCCCAAGCCATCGAGGACGGCGCCGTGCTCGGAGCCGTACTTGCGCAACTCCCAAACACATCTCCGGAATCCATCAATAAAGCCCTGAGAGTGTACGAGAAGATCCGGAAAGAGCGCGCCGAGATGCTGGTTGAGCTGGCGGCTGCGTCAGCGCGGAACCTGCATTTGGGAGAGGGAAAGGCGAAGGAGGAGAGGGATAGGATGTTCAAGGAGTTGAGGGACAAAGGGGGAAAAGCCCCGGTGCCTGATAAGTGGGCTGATGCTGATGTGCAGAAAATAGTGTATGGGGTTGATTGTGTCAAAATTGCGCGGGAGAATTTCACGGATTTGTGTAGTAGTATATAGTTTGTTCTCTGGTATACGGTTGTAGCACCAAACATATTGCTTCATACATCTTACTAAGCGTTATACCCCAGGAGAAATCCAAGGGCTGATCTATAGAAGATGCGCCACTCATCAAACTGGTTCGCTTGTTCTGTACACTTGTTTAGCTACGACTGAGACATTTCCTGTCCTCAGCTAACTCGATACGTGATTCAGGCTGAAATAAACAGACCTTAGTCGTTGCTGTGCTTTCATATTGTGTCACATCTACTCCCTGCTAGTGAATTTAGAAACAGAACGTCTTATCCTGATATATATCTAAGTAGACCTGGCAAAAGAGTACATGGAAGTGTTGTCCTGACAGAAATAATCGTGATGACAAAACATGGGTGCAGCTTGAACGTGAATGCTTGTAAGATATAGATTACGGTATGAAGGGATAAGATAAGTTCAAAGCAATGACTTGAATACTTGGGTTTGAATCCATTCTTTCTCTGCAATGGAGTCTTGAGAAAGGGAGATTTGACAGACAGAGAAAGAACTCCCAGATAAGGCGATGAATTGCCAAGTCACGCAGATACTCTTTCCAAGCGTGCTCGGTGGTTTCTACCTATCCAGTATTGCCTTCAAAACATGAAGCAGTTTGTCTTCTGGCTGGGCAATGTTCTCTTGAGATCTCCACGCGACGAACCTATCAGGTCTAACCAGCACACAGCCATCCTCACCCACCTCTCTCCTCTGCGCCCAGTCAAAATAGACATCCTCATAGTCTTGCCCCCATCCAATAGAGTAGACCCTAATCTCGATTCCCAAAACACTGGCAACGCTGGCAGCAGCTGCCTTCCATGATTCGCCGCCAATGCCGGTAAACAAAGAGAAGGTGCAGTGTCCGGCTAGATCAATAGTCGAGATCTGCTTACCAGGTAGCCGTGTATTCAACCATGCATGAGGCAATCGGCTTCCCGGATATGTGGTAATTTCATGCTCAAGAGCCGGATCTTCAGGAAGAGGGGGCCTTGGACTTTCGTCTTCGAGATAAATTGCTTTCGATTCATACCGCTGGTTCATCTCTATGCCCACACCGTGAAACTCGCGTGCCGTTCCTTTGATAGCTGCTTGGAACCTCCGTCTCCGCTCAATGCCCGCGGGTGTAGCTTCTCCGAGTTCGGCGAAATGCTTCTTGCGGATCTCGAGCGATGGATCTATCATTCCTAAAGCTTCCCAGACTGGGAGGTGGTCTCGAAGGCCTTGGTTGGCACGCGTGATCACTGATTCTCCCACAGGTTGCCGTTCGAGACTGTATGAGTCGAGCAGACTTGGGTTAGCTTTACCTTTCGTCACGTAGGCAATCTTCCATGCTAGGTTGTAGGCATCTTGCACGCAGGTGTTGGATCCTAGACCATTGAGGGGAGGGTGGCGGTGAACAGCATCTCCGAGGCAGAAACTGGATATGTTAGGATTGTTTGACCTACACAAGGGGGATTGGAGGTCAAGAAACTTCCAAACCTTCTGAAATTCCCAGTGGCAGGTCTATCTTTTGGACGAGAGAACTACTTACATGTTGTCATCGGAATAATATTCGGCTACAGTCTCGTTGATGAACCATTTCGAGATTCCGAGAATCTCAAGAGGTATTGAATCATCTCCTACCATTGTCTTGACGCAATCAATATACTCTTCGTGGGACGGAGAAAAGTCAACTCCCGCCCCTGGCGCAGGGAAGAGTATAAACATCCACCTGGAGGGTTAGCTAAATTCATCCACTTCTACTGAGGAACATATACTCGTTCCATGGCTTCACCATCCTAACAATGGCCGTCCATCCAAATGCTGGACGCTCTACATCTGGCTGCATCACCCAATGCAAATTCCCCATTCGATTCTCAACAACATGCTCCAGATCAACCTTGACCAAAACATTCGTAGCCAGACCTTGGCCGGGTTTCTTGACCAAAGGTATCTGCAATTGACGCAACACCTGGCTTCGAGCTCCATCGCAACCGAACAAGTATTTTGACCGTATCTCATATGTATGTTCTGTGAGATTATCCCGCACCTTGCTAAGAATCGTACCATTGGGTTTGCGCTCGAAGGAGAGGAAGGTCGTATCGAAGCGGCAAGAGAAGCCATTGTGAGTCGCGTGGTGAACAAGAATAGGTTCGAGAACGGTTTGCGGGATATCGACGTGGCTACAAGGACTTGCAGCATCATAATCGCCCTGTACAACAAGCCGGTCAGCCGTGCTACCGTACTCAATTCCCCAAAGAAGGTCTAGTGACAACATACTGCCCTCGCGGGGTCATTCCCCCAAGAATACATCCGCGCGTATTCCTCACCTGCCATACTCCAACACCACCTTGTATGTTGCATGCAATCGCCCTTCACAGCAACTCGAACGCACTCCTCTTCCAGGCCGATATCTCGCAAGCATTCGAGAGCGGCCATGTTGGTGATGTGGGCTCTGGGTGTGTCTGCTGTGCTCGGCGTTGCCGCCAGCATGATGCCTTTCAGACCTGCATGAGATGTCAGGAATTGTATTTCCTATGTGGGCATTTGAAGGTTTACCATGCTGAGCCAGGAAGCAGGCAAGTGCTGCTCCTGCTGGACCCGCCCCGATGATCAAGAGTTCCGTCTCAATGCATTGGAGTCCTGCCTCATCTTGGCCATGGCCATGTCCTCTGTCGGTTTCTCCGGAGTCAGTTAATGGGGAGGTCGTTGACTCGGCCATCTGTTCTCAACCTTCTCGCAGCTGTCTTCCACCGTTGCTGCTCGGAGCAAACATCTCGAGGCGCGCGCGCACCGTCAATCTTAAGGTCTCAGGATGTAGCGGGGCAGGCCTTCCTTCCAGCTTATGAAATGCTTAGTGGCCATTACATCAGGGTTACAAACTGTGGGGGTTGAAGCATCCTATCTAGCAAACCCCCTGTTCTACTCCGCACTGTATTTAGATAAGGAATTTTTTCCAAACTGATGATCAGTCAAGCCCAGAATCGACCTATACAACTGATTACGACATGAGAACAAGGAGGCTATATGGTTGTTTCCTTTGTTCTCGCTGTACTTCTACTCTTAGTTGAGTCCTTCCCTCTTTTCGTTTTGCTTACTTTGGTCGCTTTTCGGAGGGCACGGGTCAACACCAGGACGTTCTTCCGGCAACGAAAGGAAGATGCGAGATATGCGCCGGCGGAATACATTTCTAGCCTATCCCAAAACTATAACAAATCAACTAAATGAATGAAATTTCCCCTCGCGTCCTTGTGTATCAGTGAGCGTCCTCTTTCACAATCTCAGCCATCCAACCACCAGCCCAAAGGCGTCCGTGTAGCCATATGCCAGACACGCCTGTTGTTCCACTTGTCTCTTTCGCTTTCGTGGTATCTAGCCTGGCTTTGATAGCCAGCCTGCTCTCGATATTAGGCCTTTCTTCCTCTGAGCCATGCGTCAATTTCAGATTTTGGGATGATGTTTATTACATTACTTACTTGTTGCCCTCCCATTCTCCAAACTTTTTTTCTAGTCTCCTAAGCGCTGAGGTTGTCCAGGATTAGCTCAAGTATTCTCACTTCTGCATGAGTCAAGGTGCATCACACTCAACCAACATTCTTGCAAATCCCTTCACATCCCTTCGCTTTTATCTCTATCCCCTTTTGATTCCATAGAGGGTGATTTCACGATGGCGAGCTTTGACATCGCAACAAAGGCCAACCAGGCATCGGTACTGCCAGCCCTGGTGATGGCAATTCATATCCAGCAGGAGCAAACGTCACTCATTCCTACTGTGTCGAAAACCTTCCACAATGGTGATACTCTCCCTAGCAAAGATACAATTCAAATGGCATATCTGGACGGCAAGACTTTGTCTGGGAAGGCAATCATTCACTATCTTGCAGAGCTAGCCAGCAGCACGGAAGCCAAGGGAAACCCTAAGCGTGCAGCTTCTGTTAGTCCCTACTCATATGTTACTAGAATACCCGCTAACACAATGGATGTAGATTCAAGAATGGGTCGATAGAAGCGAGAGCTTCTTGGCTACCGACATGAAGATCTTGCGCAACTCCCTTTACGAGTTGAACAGTCATCTCACGTTGCGGAGCCATATCGTGGGTTACAGCCTGACTGTTGCCGATTTGGCCGTGTGGGCAGCTATTCGAGGCAATCGAATAACCCATTCCCTGATCAAGCAAAAGCCGATTCAGGAAAATGCCCATAGATGGTACACCTATATCGAAGAATCCAACCTATGGCTGTCGGAAGCAATCGCGGAGCTTACGAGCTTTGAAGTGAAAGAACGTGCCGCAGGGAGTGCTAAGGGAGCGAGTTTCGATATCGATATACCACAGGTCGACGGACCCATGGTAACAAGATTTCCGCCTGAACCTTCTGGATATCTACATATCGGTCATGCGAAAGCGGCTCTGTTGAATGACTACTTCGCCCACAAAGGTGCTGGGACCCTACTATGCAGATTCGATGACACAAATCCAACGAAAGAATCCATGGAATTCCAGGATGCTATTTTGGACGACTTGAAGTTGATGCAAATTATCCCTGAGAAGACATCGTACTCTAGCGATTATTTCCAGGAGATGTATGAGTATGCTATCCAACTTATCACAGCCGGGAAAGCATTCGCAGATGATTCAGAATTGGGCAAAGGCGATGAGGACTGAAAGAACAGGCTCCCGTCCAAACGGCGAGATCTCGGGATCGAGGAAACTCTTGAACACTTTGGTGAGATGAAGACTGGCTCTGAAGAGGGTCAGCGATGGTGCCTTCGCGCCAGGATTGCATACGATAGCCCTAATGGCACGATGAGAGATCCTGTCATCTACAGATGCAACGTCACTGCGTAAGTCCCTCACTTTTTAAACAATGTGCCTCCTTTCCGCGGCCATGATGAATTGCTGCTCTCCCTTTTCGTGATGCTTACTCCTCGGTTTTAGGCATCATCGAACAGGCACACAATGGAAGATATATCCGACGTATGACTTCTGTGCACCTATTTTGGACTCGATTGAGAACGTCACTGTTGCCTTACGTACAAATGAATATCGTGATCGCAATGTTCAATATGAATGGATGCAAGATGCTTTGGGGCTGCGAAGAGTACCCATCTGGGATTTCTCGGTAAGGAAACCACCCTCGGCGTGGCAGTTCCGCGTACCTTATGGGACATGATAATACTGACTCCTGATAATCTAGCGAATGAATTTTGTTCGTACCGTGCTTTCGAAGAGAAAGCTCACCAGAATTATCGCTGATGGGAAGGTCTGGGGCTGGGATGACCCTCGGATGCCAACAATTCGAGGCATCTTGCGACGGTGGGTGCGCCCCAGTTCTTCGAGATACGTGGACCTTATATGACTATCTCTATTTCCTTTACAACATTTATTTTGCATGTGAGGTGTGACTGACTTATGTTCACTTCTAGAGGTATGACAGTCCCGGTATTGCGCGAACTTATCCTCCGACAAGGGCCGAGTCGCAATATTCTCAACCTTGAATGGGGGGCGCTTTGGGCACTTAATAAGAAATACATCGATCCCATTTCTGCTCGTTATACAGCTATCGCTCAGGAAAATATGGTGACTTGCCACGTAGCTGGAGTGGAGCACTCGACCGTGGCTGAGAAGCCAAAGTACCTCAAGAACCTTGATCTGGGTACGAAGAAAGTGTTGTACGACAAGACAATCCTCCTCGAGCAAGTTGATGTCCAGAGCCTGGCGGATAATGAGGAAATTACCCTAATGAACTGGGGGAATGTCTACGCGCGACCGACACATCCACCGGACTGAGCAGCCAGACGAGACAGGACAGCGTAAGGTTACTGGGATAGACTTCGAATTGCATCTGGAAGGCGACTTCAAGAAGACCAAAAAGATCTGCTGGCTCGCAGCTGTGAGCACCAACATGATTCCAGGTAAGTGCTTTTCCTGCCCTTGATCTCTTGACGTCTAAGGAGCCGAGCTCTGGACAGATATGGCGGATCCTCTATGGGTCTCACTGCTCCCAAATTCTTATTTATAGTATATGCTGATAACTACACAGTTGATCTTATTACCTTCGGCTATCTAATCACCAAGGATAAGCTAGAAAAGGATGACAACCTTGAGGATTTCTTGGAAGCCAAAACAGAATTCCGAACCCAGGCTTTCGCTGATTGCAATGTGGCGGAGCTTGAGAAAGGCTCTATCATGCAGTTCGAGCGCAAGGGCTATTATAAACTTGATGAAAATTACAAGGCTGGGGGGAGGATGGTATTCTTTAACATTCCTTCCGGCAAAGATTAACTATTGAAGGGACTGCCCACTAAGGCATTGGATGCCTTCAGAAATATTGCTATATAAAACTGAATAGTACCTGCTTTTAGGAAATGAATTTCCCGATGTGCTGTCATTTTCTTTCTCCTCCTGTTGGCCGAATGGCGTGGCCTTGGGTTCATTGAGTTGAGACTATTAGCATATGAGACTATACGGCGGAAAAGTTATACTACATTTTACTCTTCTCTGCTGCTTCCTCATATAGCCAAAGAGGGCTTTAAAACCTTTTCAATCTTTAGCATCCGAAGCTTACCTCTTGGCAAAGACATTCAAAAGTTACGATCTTAATATGAATTTCTTATAGCAAGCATGTCGACTCTGTTCTGCAGGGGTCGAATTCGGCGTGTCAGTACTTGGTGGTGTTTTAAGAGATGGCCAACCCAACACCAACCCCTCACCACAATTAGGTGAGGCGTTTCGTCATCACTTAGAACACCACCAAGTATAGTTGCTAGTATAGCTGTAGGCGCTAGGAGTTATCTACTATTCTGGGTTTATTATATAGCATAGGTTGAAGTACGGACTGGTAGCTTCCCGCTGCCACTACTACCCCGCATACACCCTTAGCTCCCCAGGAGACCGGCTTGGCAATATCAGCTATCATATATCTGGTCATTTCCATTTCAAACCTTAGTATTGCTGCTATGAAAGACTACTGGTGAGACTACTACTCCCGAATATAAATCGAAAGCCAAGAAGCATGTCACGTTCAACGAAATGGTAGGATAATGCCCATTCCATCTATGGTGTAGAGATGACAGAAACTCACCAAACAGGTCTTTTCTACACCTCGATACCGCTCTCAGATTATATTAGTCAATTCGGCTCTGTTCACATTCTACCACTCCCAAATCCCGTCCATATCTCCATCTCCTCCCTCTTCACCCGCCAAATATCCTGCAATTCCTGCTCAATAGGCGCCAGCTTATTCCCCTTGGTCCACAACTTCGCATGAACACTCGCAACCCCCATTTCCACATCCCGCAGAAGCGGCAAATTGATATTCCAGGGATAATTGAGCCGACCCCAAGGCATATTCCGATCCTCCCTGTGAGCATAATTCAACAGGTTCTGCTCGGGATACGTGGTATCGAAGCGGCTGGTGTTACTGAAGAGTGAGAGGTAGTATCTGAAGAGTTTGAGCGATGGAGACATGACGAAGAACCCGGCGTTGAAATACCCCATCGGCACAGGCGGGTATGAGTGGCTTGCGGTCATGACTTCGGAGCTGGTTCCGAAGACATACGATTCTGGAAGAGGGCCTTCGTCAGGCTCAATGCTCGCCTGTTGCAGAGTCTGTTGGGTTTGTGCTGCGGGATCCGCGAATACGCCATCAAGAGGTTTGAAGAGGAACGTGTCTGCGTCTAGGAATAGTATCCGATCGTAATTCAGGAGTTCAAAAAGCCTTAGCTTGATCATGACGTTCCGCCATCTCTCGTGCCCTGGCTCGATCCAATCTACATCAAGTTTTTCCACTCGCACGATGGTAGCGCCTTCCCGCTTCAAGTGATCGCATTTCCACGGAGGAATGTCAGACGTGACAAGGACGAGAAAGGGTATCGCGCGCGTTGTGCGTGTGCGTTTGTCGTGGAGTAGCTGGTAATTGAGGATTCGGGTGCTGAGGAAGTATATGTCTGTATTGCGGGAGGGGTTGGAACTTGTGTCTGGTAGCAATAACGTCGCGTAGGCCAACTTGGGTTCTGTATTCTTCTGTATCAGATTTGGAAGTTGCGGGGTGAACCATCGCAAGCAGAGAAGGATAATTGCAATCAGCGGAAGCAGATAAAGCGCTTTTAAAGACCTAAGCGATGGTCCCATCATCGTTCATTGAATGTCCCAAGAGAGGTTTCTTGACAGGATTCCTGCATGGTCATCCAAGATAAGAAAGTGGGAATATAATTTGGGCACAAAACTTTTGTTGCCAGCGTGGTGGTTTGACAATCAGTGTTAAAGGTGAGGCTAAATTGGGTTTTGGCAATATAGAAAAGCGGCAAAATGGTTATGGGAGAGAGTCCAATCAGACACCTCCCATTTCATTTGATAATGTATTTAGAATTTATCCAGTCTCACTGAGACACCTAACTCTAATAATGCAAAGTGAGTGGTATGTGGCGTCTACGGCAAGAGACCCTCCGTTATTGGGGAGCAGAACATGGTACCGAGACGTGACAAAAGCTTCATGGCGATAATTAAAGTGAAGTGTGTATCTGAAGATCAAACATCTCCACGCAAAGGAGGATAATCTGGATGGCAAGAAGCTACACGCTCCGCATCGATAAAAGTATCTTCCGTCCATCAACGCGACGGCTTTTAGATCTTAGGGCCTCGACGAGAGCTTGAGGTTGTCAAGATTGGAACTTCATGTTTGGTGAGTTTCTTGTCAAACATGCTCTAGAAAGTACATTGAATAATTTGATCCACCCTCCTTTTCTTTCTTGGGATTATGTTGCTCTCTCGTGCTCCCTTGTGGCTTTGTCGTAGAGTACAGTACTTTTCGATGAAAAGCTAGCCAGCAGCCTATGCTTACTCACGGCCTTGGTTGATTGATATCATTTCGAAACAGATCAGTATTGAGGGAAATTCTAGACGTTTCTAAAATAGTCGTACGTCCTGTTGACTCCTTTATCTGAGGCGTGTTGGTAGGAAGGCTTCTGTGAGGAAGTGCAATCATAACAGTTCGAAATTTGCCAAGGCTGGTCGGGCCAATTTCGGGAAGCGCATTTTCCCCTCTGGTGAAATAGCAAACCACAAACCACCAAACTTCAGCATCACCAAATATCACACCTATATTATTGGCAACGAAGATGCAGTATCTATGCTCCTGAAGTACAGCTTACTCCTTACGTCTGGCAATATTTCTATTTGTCGTATATGGGATATTTCCATATTGAATTTATGATCTTGCCAGGCGATTGCGATAGCGAGAAGGCTTGGAAAATATTTAATAAGTGCAAAGCTGATTGAAACGCATCTGACAATTTCAAACAGAGTGTCACTGCAGGTATCTTTCGATAGATAAAACATCTCTGTTAAATGGGCTTCCCTTTTGAGCTTGTCTTTGCGGCACGATGAAGACCCTCCGCCTCGATATGTTCTTGGTGTCTAGGTGGCAGTTGGGGCATAGATATCTCATCGACGGTGCCATAATTTCTGAATATCATTGACGAACGTTCACTACAGTTCTTTCTTTACTCGCAATTTCCTTGATTGAATTAGCATGTTTCTTAGGACAGTTCTCACTGCTTGCTACGAAAACCTCGTCAATGAGTGAGCACAACGGGCTTTGAAAAGCATGTACCCTGCACTCTTCAAGATGTCTTCACAGCAGAATGTTGGGTCACGTATTACAATGTCAATACGTCTCTATTATTAATCAGAGCATTCAATATCTCTTGTTGTGTGGCTGATATCTCTGGTTCGAGTTACAGACCGCATAAATACCCGGGAACTATCTATTGGAATATCAAAACAGGAGTACGAACGCAAACGAAAGCGAGTTATACTTAGAAAGCTTTTGACCCGCTTTCTGATTATTTTCATTTTCATACTTCATAGTTCTACTTGGTCCTGTACCGCGTTTGGGAGTATACGTGCGCGATTATGTGGGAGGGGAGTTCGCGTGATGGCTGTCACACCAACTCAGAAGCGTTTGTGGGCCGCCTCCTTATCCAGTTTGAACTTGGTGTTTGTACCAAGTTCAAACCAGCTCAGCTTGCGATGTGCAACAAGCTGTTCTGCGCCTACCTGTTTGGGAATTGTGGCGTCACGTGCCTAATCCGAGCCAGTATTATGGTGCCGGATGAGTGAAGAATTCAAAAGAATTATAGTAAGTGAACACTCAATTTGAATTCGTAAAGGGCGCTCAATGACATTACCTAACATTCAGACTCGGATTCTCAGAGCTATGTATATAATATCGTCGACTTTCTGTGGACTGGCTTTTGAAACCATCTGTGTCTATTGATTCACCAGATTCACACTGCGAACGATCACAGTAAACCCAAAAATGCCAAAAATGCTCCAGCAACAACACCCAATCCAGGAACAATTTTCCCATCACTCCCAGATTTCCCAGTAGCGGAGGCTACAGCTTCAGAAGCAGCACTCGTCGCACTCGAAACCGCCGCAGTCGCCTCCTTCGTTCCCTCAGCCCCGGCTGTACTCGCAACCGCGTCGGCACTCGATACAACACCCGATGCGTCTGATTTGGCTGAGTTGCCTGCCGTCGCAGCGAGGCTCTCAGCAGAAGCGACGACGGAGCTGACGCCTGTCGTGTAGGCGTCTGCGGCTGTAGCGGCGACACCTTGGGCGCTGGCTACCACGGAGGACGCATAGCTCTGGGCTCCATCACCAGCTGTGGCGGCGAGGGACTCGGCTGAGGCAACGACAGATTGATAGTCTTGTGGTTCGCGGATTCTGACGTCTCCGGCTGTTGCTGCAACTCCCTCGGCGCTGGCTACTACAGAGGCAGCGTAGCTTCCATATCCTTCACCAACTGTTGCGGCGAGGCTTTCGGCGCCTGCGACTACGGAACGCCAGTCTTGGGGGGCTCGTTGATCGATTCGTTGGTTTTGAGCGGAGGTGTATTGGGATAGGAGAGCCAGCGTGATAAAACTTGTGAATTGCATGATGGCTTTGGTTGTGATGATGGAGCAGAAGTTATAGATAGTATTGAAGTATTCAGTTTAGAGTGTCGATATTCAACGAGAAGGAACAGTTAGGAATATATATAATTCTCACTGGTTTTGATGTTGAACAGAGTGCAGATCATGCAAAGTCCATTCTTTCGGCATTTCTTTCGACACTTCTCTCAATCTTAGAGCACTGAAGATCTCTACAGAAGCAGCCTTGTTGAGACAGTGTGAATCGTGCATTGGGACCGTCAGGAGCCAAAGAAGTCTTATGCTGGACACTGAAGCATAATTGTGCGTAATATAAATGGAGCTACTTCCAAGTACTTGTGGTGGACCTAAAAAATGGGACTGGTGAGCTAGCTATATGCGCTTTTAGAATAGTCTCAAAATCAATGATATTCATCAATTGTTTAGATGATTTGAGATATCTCGTTTAATTACTTCCGCTAGTATTGTTTGCATTATTCAAACTTCATGCTGCTGTGCTGGCTGTTACTCGCCTAGTAGATAGTGAAAAAGACTTAATTCATTCCCACTTTTTCCAACCACCAGCGCACGGCTCTATAGATTCAGCTCCGGCTGCTAGCGATTCCGGTTCCTCACAGTGCCGATCCGTAAGGCGTCGACTTGATTTTTAGCAAGCTGCTCGATGATGTCTTTTATTACTATACGGGGCCCAAAGTAGCTAGAGTGCTGACTTGGCAAAGATCACGGCACGGCACGGCACATGCCCTGGTTGGAGATCTTCATTGCTGCACTGCCGATCATGCGTCGCTAAACCAGATATTGCCTGATTCAGGCTTTCAGCTGCGATTATGTTCGGCCTCTAGCTGAAAAGGGATGATTCGACGACTGCTTAGCTTGCTTTCCTTGATATTGCTATTTTAGGCCATTTCTGTTTAGCACTTTGAGCTAGCCTTATATTTGGCTGAATTCTTTCCGGCTGAACCTCCACAGCTTTCCTAGACGCGCCCATCCCGTAGTGACGGCACGGCGGGGTCTTTCCTAATCCTTAATCCTTGTTCCCCCTAGTATCTGGAAGAAATTCAAATAAGCTACATTCTAAGCTAAGTGGAGATCAACTTGTAATTCTCATCCTTACTTCTTCCGTTACTCGTTATGGAATTCGGAGATGCTGCATATTCAGCTTAGAAGTACTTGGTAGTTGAGCCTCTTGTTGACCAAGGATCTCGGAATGCTACTGTATCATCCATCATGGATCGACAGCCAGAAACCTGGGGTGGCTTTAATTAGTCACTTTTAGTTTAGAAAAAACTCGCAAGAACACTGCATTTACCTCTACACATGTCATGGTTTGCCCTACGTCAACTGCTAGGTAGTTTTACCTTAATATATCCTGCTTTTCCTTCTGATTGATGCTTCTATATTCATCCGCAAGCTTCATCTCTTTCACCATCTAAGACCTCTCCATCACACAATCAACAACCATGCCTTCTATTCGAACCACCCTCGCAGCATTAGTTGTTGCCTCTCTGGTGACTGCCGCTCCTACTGTTCAGCATCCTGTTCCTGGCTTGAGCGATTACTACAGCAATTTCCGTGGAAAGGGTGTTCCATATCCTGGCAATTTGACCGCCCCGATCCTCCCCACTACAAACGGGACTGCTGCCCCTGACGACCTCCTCTACCAGAACCTGCTTGCTGCAGAATGGGCAATCTTCAGCTTTTATCAACAGGGTGTTGAGAAGTTCAACTCGTCCTCCTTCACTGCACTCGGGCTACCCAACACAACGTACGATCGTATCCAAGAGATTCGTGACAACGAGGCTGGTCATTTAGCAATCTTCCAAAGTCAAATCTCTAGCAATTCCATCAAACCTGGGCCTTGCAAATATGCTTTTGGGGTGACGACTGCAGAGTCTTTCATCGTCACTCTCACCCTTCTTGAAATCGCATCCATGGCCTTCTTGACCGGTCTCGTTCAGCAAGCCAAAACTGCTGTAACTCGAGGCGCGCTCACAGCCGTAGCCGAGACTGAAAGTCGGCACAACACTTGGGCTTTGATAGATATCTGGAACGTCAATCCGTTTGCTGGTCCAACTGATACTTCGTTCCCATATGCAAACCAGATCTTGGATTCTACAAATCAGTTCATCATCCCTGGCAGCTGCCCACAAGCCAACCCCGAGTACCCATATCCCAACCAACATCTCCCGCAATTCACGTACAACCCCAAGACAAATTCTTCTCTCACATCTGGAACGGAGATCCAATTTGTCTTCACCACTGCGCCTCCAGTGTGGAAGACAGGACAGGCCTACTATGCTGTTTTCTACCACGAACTTCTGAACGTCTCAATGCCATTCAACACCACGACAAATACAACCATGATCCCTGACTTTGATCTGAACAAGGGTCTTATTGTGGGCGTTATTGCAGATGCGCCAGGTGCTCCAGCTATGGACACCGTCGTTGCCGGACCAGTGCTGCTCGTTGAACAACCAGCGGGGGCTATCAAGCTTGCTTAAATCGACCAGGGTTATTTCAAAAGTCGTCGAATTATATAGATAATCTCTATTGTTTAATACAGGTCTACATTTCTATCAAATAAAATAGAACGCAAGATGAAAACGTAAATAGAATCATATCCTCGGGATTTTTCTCGCTTCACTTGCTTTTGCTGTGATGTTACTTTCACCTCTATTTTGCTTTGGTCTACCTTTCCTCCCATCTATGACATCAATTTTCATGGTTCCATCTTCATACATACCAATAGTCAAGCCGCAGGTCAGACCCACATAAGATAACGAAATGGGTACTAGACGTCTGCGGCTGAAGCTAGTGCGCGGCTCGGTAGGCTAGGGTGGAGATAGTCAATACAGTACGGATAGGCGGAGGGAGACTACTTAGTATCATGCATGCAAGCCGTCCGTTCCTACTAGTGCGGTTAGGCTGGCTCCACCTCTTCGTGGAGGAAAAAACCTGCGGAATTAAGGCACCAAAACTCGCTTGTCTATTCCGCAGGGTTTTTCCTCCACGAAGAGCTCCACCATGCCATGGCGTTCTACCTCATGCACCGGAAAGACAAACATGCGAAGTTAGATGACGATGCGGACGGACTACGCTCCGACCCACCTTAGTGTTTGCTTCACTTTCAGTACCTAGGTATCTATCTTCACTACTTGGGTAGCTTATCTGTTGTCTGAAATCGTTAGGCCGGAATTAACTTTGTCTAAAGGTATCTATCTATCTATCTACCTAGGTACTTGCTTACCTTTACCCTTACACATATGTCTACCGCAACATAATAGCTCTTTTCCCCAGATTCAAAAGATTTCTCAGCATATTTAGCTTTAATTACACAATCAAACAATCAACATCCCCACAAACATATTCTCTCTTATTACATACACAAACAATTTAACTCTGATATTCACCTATTCATCAACCACTCTTATCCGACCTACAACAATGCCAGCCTCCCAACCACCCCCCTCACCCAAAACCCACAACCAACCCGTCCCTGATCCCCTCGCACACTTCCACTCCATCCCCGTATGAATAAGCAGTCCTTCAATCTACTCTATTCTTCAATCCCATCCCATCTATTCTTCAATCCCATCCCATCTTATATCTTCTACCTCCCATAACTCTCCTGAACTGGAAATATAAACAAGCTCTCTGTCCACCCTTCTACCCCCTCTACCGCCTCTAGTCTTGTAGAAACAGGAAATAGCTACCTAACTAACTCCCCGTCTAGTGGTGCCACGCCCTCCTCACCCACCGCAGCATCCTCCACACCGCCATCCCAGACCGCACGCCCATCGCCTCGACCGAATCCTCTCTCGTGCGCGAGACGCTCAACACGTCGCGCACGGTGACAGCATGTGTTACCTTTCTACGTTATGTCAAGCCCGATACCACTAATAACAATGGTAACGGTAATAGAGAAGAGAAAGAGGCAGTGATGAAAGAAGAGATGAAAGCTAGGGGTGAAGACAAGGCGAATCCGTTCCTGGAATTCGGAGCCCTGGTTGATCTTAGGGAGGGCGTAAATGGGTATGCGAAGACGGTACATGGCGGATTTTTTGGCGTGGTTTTGGATGAGGTTATGGGGACTGCGGCGAATGCTCAGGCTAGTAAGTCTTATGTTTGGTTTTTTATTTCCTTTCTGTGTTTCTCTCTCTTGTGTTGATTACGTATCTTCTATCCTTCGCCCTTCTCTTTCCCCCTTTTCTTTTCTTCTTATTTTTGAGAGAGAGATATTTGACAGATGTGGCTAATTGGTATCCACGTAACGTGCTTGTAGAATATGGAGCTTTAACGGCTGCCTTAACGGTGCGGTTTAAGAAACCGCTTTATACACCTAATGTTGTGGTGGTTAGGGGAGAGTGGTGGAAAAGAAAGGTAGGAAGTTGACT